>JANHFL010006601.1:62971-74965 GCA_032468155.1 Oxyrhabdium leporinum | reverse complement strand
TATACCTCAGAATATTGCCCCCACAATCCGGGTCCTCATTTTACCTACCTCGGAAGGATGGAAGGCTGAGTCAACATGTTGTAACCATGTTGTTAACCTAACAACTACAGTGATTCACTTAACAACTCTGGCAAGAAATGCTGTAAAATGGGGCAAAACTCACTTAACAAATGTCTCACTTAGCAACATAAATTTTGGGCTCAATTGTGGTCATTAGTCGAGGATTACCTGTATAAAAGATTTCCAGTGCAATTCTCCAAAGAGAAGGAAATGAATTTCAAAGAGAAAATGCAAGCTGAAGAGCATACACTTATCGAAAACTTTGTCACTCATTCACAAGCTTCGATTACTAAAGACAAAAGAATGCAAACTCACTGAATCATTCATGTTGTCAAGGATGCTAGGCAATGTGACATAAGACTGCTAAGTTTTCATGATTTGTAATTTTTTAATTTCCTTTTCATGCCAGGGATTCATAGGAATGAAAAAAACTGCATGGCTTTAAGTCAGCCTAAACTGTCTTCTGGCACAGTGGAAATGTAAGACTGCCTGGCCCTTTATTCTTCACGAGACATAAATCATATACCACTTTAGTCAGCCCCTAACTGAAAGAAAGAAATTAATTGAGGGCTTTCCTTAGAGATAGTCTGACTCAGTTGGCTTTAAAAAAAAAAATCATAGAGAGGGAATCTGGTCTTCCAGATTTAATCACAGAAAGAAAAAGAAAACTCATCTTCTTGAGATCAGTTCTTCAAGCAGGTGCTTCAGTTGTCTGAGGAATTTGTTTTTGATGGCCCCTTCTAATGTTTCCTGGGTGGTCGCTTTCCATTTCATCTCTTCTACGAGTCATTTAAAATTTAATCACCAAATGCAGAACTTGTTAAGCACAACACCTTATTCCTGTGCAAAAGAATTCCATTATGAATTCTTATGATTCATAAATGTTGTCCACGTGTTTACATTCAATAGGTAGAATGCTCATCATGGAATATTTCCCTATCTTGCCATGAAAATCTCTACATATAGTCATTGGTTCTCACAGGAAATTAGAAAAAAAAGTGTGTATTATGCATGCACTATAGCATTTGACAACAAACCTAACTATGTCAAAGTGCAGAATAAATGGGCATGAGCACCATCTTTCTATTTTTACAGCTGGAGCTGATTATATGCAATATCAATATGCTCCTTTTAACCGTAAGGAATAATAAGTTGAACAAATATAAATAGATGCAGCTATGCAGTATGTTTTCTTCTGTCGCAAACTCTGTTAAATATTCTGCACCCTTTGGGCTAATGTATTTGTATAACTCTACTTTTAAACAAAAACGATTCTTCTTGTTGAAGTGCCCCCATGAAGTAGGTATCCAGCACATTGCAACAAATTATTTCAAGCCCTTGCTTGGAATGACTCTCAACACATTCCAGGAACCCCATAAACAAAGCCAACATGTGCAACATTAACTTTCCCTTTTATGCTGACAGCTTCCCCCGCCCCGTTCGGCATAATGACCTTCCTGCACAGTGTGTGTTGCCATAAAAAGAAACAGAGCTTTGTAAAATTAGAGGAACTGTTTAATATCAAATCGTTTTATCTAAGGAAGACAGTGACTCCAGGGTAAACACTAAAGAAAAAGCAGAAGAATTAGAAATATTTGTTTTTGCTGCTGATTCTTTGACTTTACATTGTTCAAATAAACTTGCCCAGGATTTAAAACGAAAAAGAAAACTAAATATCAGCTATAGCTCCATAGACTGAAAAAAGGTTAGTACAGAAAATGTTTGAAAGTTGGGCCGGAAATGCAGGACGCTCCTAATATTCTTTCGCATTACAAAAACAAAAAGGGAAGAAAAAAACAGTTGTATTACAAAAAAAGGGAGGGAAGGGAGTGTTTCTGATACTTTTGCCTGGTAACTATGAGAATTAAGACAAAGCCAGAGGAGCTTTGGAAATCAAAATAAAAAATGATCGAACCCAATTTATTACTAAACAGATGGCAAAAGTAATTGTGCCAAAAAAAGAGTACATTTTGCAGATATTAAAAGTTAGGCTGGAAACATAATTGAGCTTTTCATTGTACTGTCACAAATGTATAATAAATAGGAAATCCTCTTAGCTTACTGACATTACTGAAAATAAAGACTTAGATGCCTAGTTTATATGGTTTTGTTTAACACTTACTAATGGCTGAATCTACACATTCTGTAATCAAACCAGAAGCTTCCCCTGTAAAATATACAATGTAGGATTCAGAATACGGCTAGCCATATTCAGTATAATACACTAGAATTCTAGCAGTATTTGGCCTTCAACATCTGACTTAATTCCACAAAGATTCCGGTACTGATAAATTGGTACCTAATCCATTATACTAAGGAGGAACATTGGTGATACTTGTGCATCATGTGTGCTTGAGTAGGAAAAAGAGAATTCCCAGACATAAATGCAGACTCATCTGACCAATTTTTCCCCTACGTTTATGATCATACTGGTTGCGAACCATTCACACATTCTGATGATCATGGGAGCTGTAATCTTTTTAATCTGGAGGACACTTATTAAGTAACCCAATAAATCACCATCAGATGATTCCTGATGGCCTTCTATTTTTGAATGCTTTTAAAGTAGCTGCAAAAGTAATGACCTATTTTAAGTTTAGTAATACAGTTTTGGGTTCTAGCATACATGGACCTACATTTTTTAAATTTCACTAGGATCAATATACATATGAACAAGCACAGTGCTAAGAAAATTATCTCTGTAATATACATTGCTCATTGTTGGTATTCTGTAGTAAAATGTCCACCATCTATGTCTGCTAAGTTGGTAGGGATCATTTAAAATACTATTAAATAAGTAGAAGATGGAAGAAAAGGAAGCATTTCCAAAAGAAAAGAATCTGAAATTATATGTTTTAAATAATATAAGAAATTTAACCAAAAAGAACCTCTATTTTACAGAAAATTTTTCATAAATATTACCAAAGTCTGCACATTAATAGTAGGTGAACAAATGGGGCACTTTTCACTACACAATTAAATCTATTTGTATTAACATATTTAATAAACCAAAGCCCATTTAAGATCAATAGATGCTTCTTTGTTGGTGATGTGAGGCGTATTTCTTATTCAGCATGTAGCATATATTACATATCCTACTGAATTATATTTCATTTATTTAATTTGTTTGCTGCCCATCTCACTGCAAGGTGACTGTGGGTGGATTACAACATCAAAACAAAATCATAAATATATATACAAGTGTATAAAATCTCAATAAAATCATAAGAAAATACAAATTATAACTAAAAGATGGGGAGGAAAGGAGCAGAATGTTTGAGGGGGAGGTGGGAGTTGCTATTAATCAATCACCCACCTCCACCGTGAAATTCCCCCATTGGGGCTCCACGCCAACTGGCAGAGCCAGGTCTTCAGGCTCTTGTGGAAAGTCGGGAGGGTGAGAACCAATCTCACCACAGAGCCAGATATTCCAAAGGGCTGAGGCCTTGGCAGAGAACGCTCTTCTCCTGGATCCCGCCAACCTTGACTAATGGGATCCACAGTATGCCTCATCTGCCTATCCCATTGGGGTGAGACAGTTCCTCAAGTAATCCATACTGTGCAGGGCATTGTAGGTAATAAACAACCCCTTGAATTGACCTGTAAGCAAACTGGCAGCCAGTGCAGCTTATGGAACAGTGATAAAACACTCTAGGGACCCAAAGACTGCCCACACCACCGCACTCTGTATCAGTTGAAGTTTCTGAATGATCTTCAAGGGTAGCCCGATGCAGAACACATTGCAGTAGTCCAACCATGAGACGATCAAGGCTTCAATGACTGAGGGCAGGGATTTATAATCAGTATTCTTACAAAATTCTAAGTTAAGGCAAGGCACAGAAAAAAAACCCACCTTATACTAATTTGTGACATCAGAAAACTATCCAGGAATGGTGCCATCCAAGCTTGCTGTGCTTTCCTGATCGCATGCCAAGGTAGGACAAATAATGCACTAGCTTTTCCATTACTTGTTTCCTCAGTTAACAAGGTTGCTAGGTTTGAGAAAGGAAACAGCAGCAAACCCACTAAGCTTAAATGTAGAAAATCATACCATACTCTATTGAAATAAGATAAATCTATAAGCTGTTTTACAGAAAAACGTAGACAAATATGTAAAATGTCCAATTCTCCAAGCTATGTCTGATCACTGCCAAAAGGCCAAAGAAATCAACTGGTGATCACTGCACTACAAAGACGCCGATGCTCTTATCAATTCACATTCTAGAATGGTTTGAGAGAGTGGTTTCCTCCCTTTTATACACATTTTAAATTACTATTCCTAGTTTACTGCATGCAAATGCCAACATGTCACACAAAATGTGGCTGTTATGGCATGGTTCAGTGAATAGAAATAAAAGAGTGTATCACGGATTAGGGATACAAATATTTTCAGAACTGTATTTACATATTTTTATTTCTCTTCTGAAGTATTTTATTTATGTATATGATTTATATAGCTTCCTATCTTAACAAGTGGCAGTTACAAGGGTTAAAACAGAGAAATCTTGCCACATGCAACTCACAAGCATCTAAGGATAACCAATAACCCAATTCACTACTCTTTTTTCTCATCCTCTCACTAGATATCATTTAAAGGTAATTCCTAGAAAGTTATTGTCCTGTTAAAAGTTTGAATATTTCTTTATGCACTAACTTACTAATTGTATTAAAGCATACTTTTGTTCACCATCTTTCTTATTATTGAATTTCTTTGCTGCATTTTCATTAGTTCCTTACTTAGCCCCCTTCCAGTCAAATAATCAAGCATAGAGTAAGAGAAACAGGAAGGATACTGTACAAATCTATTACTCATACTGCAATCTGTTCTGTTAATCTTTGCTAAATTAGGAGAGGGACTACATGCATATGATATCCTACGCTAATCAAGAGCTAACAAAATTTTCTGCTTTTAAAATTTCTTTTGGAAATCTCTAGGAAGCCCAACATTTTTTCTATAAGCATTTATTGACAGATATAACTTGGAAGCACAAATTGTAATCTATTATTTTAAGTTTTTTGGTCCAGCTTTGCCCAAGTAACTTTTGCTAAATACTTTTTTTTTTATCATAAAAGATATCAGGATGTAAGTATCACAAAAACAGCTTTTCATGTAGTTGTATAAAAGTTCTCACATGGATTTAGCAGTTCCTTGACTAAATATAAATACTAGTCCAAACTAAAAGAGCTTATGTAAGGATTTGGAAAAACAGAGGAAATTTAGCTTCTAATCCATTCTTCTAATCCAAACAAAAACTGTTATAAATATAAAGTCACACCTTAGGTTTGGATGGCGTTGATACTTACAGCAAGATAAAGTTAAAATTAGTTTTAAAAAGTTAGAATATAGAATAGATATATAAACCCAAGTTGTGCCCCAAAACACCTCTGTGGATCTCTGCATAAGGATTCCATAGACGAGAAACAGGAAGCAAGGACAAATGGTTTATATATCTGGAATTATTGGAAAATCACCAAACTGAATATAAAATGAAACCACGAGAGCAGCTAATAGCAGACGGATACAGTTGTCAATGATTTTCCCATTTACAATTATCAGGAAAATTCAAAATAGACAAAAGGACTTATGATATGGAGTAAAATTAGAATTTGAAGTACAATTGTATACTGATAATGAGCATGTAATTGCCCAAAGGTACAAACTTGTTGAAATTTGAAACAGTGGAAGAACAAGCTAAAGAGCGTATGATAAAGAGGACTATGATTTTGGGTTATAATATACTGATTGATCAATAAGAAAATATGTGCTTTAAAAATTGCAGTGTTATGATCTTACAAAGATTTTTAATAAAATGTATAGTTGGCACATGATGCCATATAAACACATTGGATAAAAGCATTTAAAATTTATGTTGGAAATGTGAACAACAGGAAGAGACATTTTATCATGCTTAGTAGACATGTTAGAAAACTTTAAAACTGGATTCAAGCACATATGTTGATACAGTGGATTTTAAAGATTAATATTCAGAATTTGTCCTTTTAGGTTTGATGATTAAAGGGTTAGAAAAAAAAATCCATGGAGGATTATTTCAATATACGATTATTGCAGTAAGATTATTACATGCCCTAATACAGAAAGATTTGGCACTAACCTCTATGAAGAAATGGTTGATGAAATTCACAGAACTTGTTGAAACGGACAAACTGACTTCTCTGATTACAGAAAGGATAATATCCACATGTATTGGTGATTGGAAACCCCTTATGGGGTTTAGCATAAAATGATTTATGATTTTGATGCTTAGACTTGCTTGGATTACAGAAAGAAGAGTTATTATGTAAGTTTAGAGAGGGAGTTTAAAATATAATTATATTTATAACTGCTGTGACAAATATAGCAACCTGCCTTTTCATACTTTCATGTTTCTTTTTCTCCTTTTATTTCCTTGTCTTATTTCACTTTTAACTTTTCTGTTACTTTATTTTTTTCATTTTCTCTATTCTAATTTAACTTGTATTAGTTTTTATTATTGCTCTTAAAACTTTTAATAAAAATTACACAGCTAGTCCTCAAAATACAACCATAATGGAGGCTGCCCATTATGATTGTATGCCATAGCAGTCATGTGACCAATCTGATTTTGCAACCTTTTTGCTGTGGTTGTAAACCAAAAATAAAGTTGTTAAGCAAACTACTTGGTTCCACAATTCTCTCTTTGTCTAAGGAGAGAATCAAAGACAATTGCAACTGGTATGAGGCCTATTACAGCAAATGTAGAATTCCCTTTTTAGAACTAAGGTTCCCAGTTCATGAAAATATCAAATTTGAAAAAGAGAAGTGTCATGTTCTCCCTAGCAAGGAGAATCAGGAAAACCACTTGGTTTCATGATTCTCTCCCTGCCCCACAGTGGCATAAAATAAGTGAAATAAAGCCTCCCCCAAAATATACACTGGAAATAGCAAATTAATAATCTAGGCTGTATAATGACCTGTTAAATATCACAACATAAGGAATTCACTAGTAGCATAAATAGGTTAGATGAAATTACCTAAATTAGAATTTAAGATAAAAACGTTCAGTGTGATAAGGGCTGCTAAAACATAAATGTGTAACTGGTACTATATGAATAGTACTTATTACCAGTAGTAAAATTAAAGAGTATAAAGACCAAAAACAGACCAGCAGAATTTTCCACAAACCCTATAACTGAAATATCAAACAAATCAATCACCATCAGTGACTTCTAACAATTTATCTACACTGAAAACCAATGAAACTTTTAAGCACTCTAACATATACCTTAAAACATCTGCTCTGAAGGGCTAGTTACTTTCATTCCCCATACTTAATAAAAATAGGAAAATGTGTGGTACAAACAGAGACTTTGTGTATAATTTTCCATGATCTCAGATGACAAAACGTAGCACAAGCTTCATCTCTTGCTAATTAAACGAATCAATTAAGGGACTATTGTTGCAACTGTGTAACTGCTGTTCTATAGTGCCAATAACAACCCCACAGGGAGGTCTTTTACTACATTAAAATACTGTCCTCTACAATTCCATCTGATATTATTAGAAACAGTTATTTGTGTCTTGCTGTCATATTAGTACCAGCAGCAAATTATGGAAATATGCAGACCAGAATGGTCCCAGTATGAGTTCAGGTTTGGTTTCCAGCCTCCAAGGGAACAAATGCTGAAAATTCCAAAGTTCCCCAAAGTTCATTAATGGAACTGATAAATTTACCAGCACAGCAGCTATTTACATGCTAGGTAAGGGTCACACATTTGCATATTTTCCTGCTAAGCTGATACAATTCAACTAGATAAATTATCATATTAAGTTTGCCCTCCTGAGTTAAACTGATGGAGTTCAAAATTGTTTCCAATGGTTGTTATTAATCGCTGTTACATCTGAAATGCTTCCTTTGAAATCTAATTGTGATGTGGTGTCAAGGGTTACATTAATAGCATTCAAGATGTTAAAATATTTTAAAAACCTGCTTATTTTACTGGTAACATTGAAGCGCTTTAGAGTAATGAGAAATAATATCTCTTTTTACTTTAAAAAAAATCTCATCAATAAAAACAAAATTTAATTTAAAATATGAGATTTAAATTATGTTTAACCTCCTCATTTGATTTTGTATCACTGAGATTCATAGAACTGTATAAAAATAAAAGGGAATCCACCAAATATGCCATTTATTTCACCATCCACAACAACAGAAGTTGAAATTCAAATATACTTTTAAACATATTACATACGTATATATTATTTAATAACATACATAAGAGAATCGTGTATATCTTCAACATGCACACAACAAGCCAATCTGTCTTATTATTTATATGACATACAAGTTAAGAGTGACAAAGCCTGATTATCACTTCTAGATTAACTGGATGCAGAATACAGGAGCAAAAAGCAACCAGTCATTTCCTTGTTTTCTTCCTGAAATTCTTCCAAACTGTTTATTCCCAGCCTGTTTTCAAAGGTGCCCTATAAAAAGCCTTCTACCTTATTTGAAGACAACAGCACAGAAAAAGTGGCAAATGAGAACATCAGGAATTCACAACTAAAGGTTGTGGCTCCCTAGCTGAAACCAGAATTTTGAGTATTGCTAAGCTGATGAATTCATTTTCCATCTGCTTCTTGTTCCTGGCAAAGACATAACAGTTCTATGAACAAGCAACTATCTCATATTCTTTAAATTACTACATATGTTACAGACTGTTGTTTTGAACCATATTAGCTAAATCCCCTAAATTTATCTGCTATTTTAATAATGTTTAACATTTGATATATATATATATATATGCCCATGGCTGAGCCACTGATTTGCAGTTACATGTTATTGCCAATGATGATATAGTTATTGGTGGATAGAAAGATATACAGTGTGTTGGCAGAGAGTGCTGTTTTCTCAGAAGAAATAGTTTTAGGTCTGTGTTTGTGAGGTATGTTGGGATTTAGTGCTTTCATAATGGATAAAATGTTAGGGAGATTATAAGTTTTCTTAGGAGGTCTGTGATGTATCTTACGTAAGTGACATAAGTTTTGAGGGCAGTCCATGAAAACCAATATTCCAATTCTTACAATGATTAAGACAAGAAACAGCCCAGTTTAGGAGTTTCTGAGAAAGAATATAATGTCATCTTAGTCTAGCCTTAAGACTAGCACTGATGGTGTTACCTAGTTTGGATAATGAAACACATGCAAGAAAACAACCAAGTCATAAGAGCATCAGGGACCCCTCATTTCAACCTTGAGATACAAATATTCTCCTTTATTGGTACCCTATCTCTATTTTGATTTATTAGTTGTGCATTTCTTTTAAGTAATGAAACATCAACTAGTTTTGTTTGTATATCCAAAACCTCCTTTTCAGCATTCTTCTCATTGCTTATCACAATTATATCCACGTTCAAATTAAGGTCAAACTTATCTAAATAGTTTATTTTTCTTTTGCAACTTTCTTGATACTCCATTTATCTATCATAGATAATTTTGAAGACCATTTTTAAAAAAATACCCACTTAAAAACTCACTGTTAAGAGTGTCGTGCCCCATTCTTTGTTTAATTAGATAAGTTTGTTTAATTATATAAGTATAAGTAATAAGTTTTTTTTCTTATTCAGTTGTTGATTTTCTAACTGCATGTCATGGAAGATCCTAATCTGCTACCAGGATGAATGCTATCTCTAAATCTTGATAAATACCTGTAGCAACATCTCTTTTACATTCTTGGCATACATAGCTATATCATTACTATTCAAATTTCAATTTACCTTTTACAGTTTGAATAGTAAAACATTTTCTCAACAATCATAGAAAAACTCTCATGCTCTCCTGAGTTGTCTTCTTACATTTGTTATTCATGTATTTTTCAAATCTGTACCTTGACTTACTTTTTATTGCTTCTTTGTAATATCAGTGCTCCCTCTTGTTTTTCAGTCATAAGGGGTATGTTGTCCTTTGAATGCTTTAAACATTCCTGTAAATCAGAGTCCATATAGCCTTTTGACTTCAAAACTCAAAACACAATGTGTTCTTGCCGGTTAATACCCCACAGAGATACAATAATAGGAATAGGTTAAAGAGAGAGGTAAGGAAAGGAGATGATTTATTTTGGGGGAGTGTCACAAAGGCATTAAAACATTTGTGACATCATCACAAATGTGATAACTCATGCTAGTTTTTTTTTTAATCTGCATTAATGTTTCTGGAAAGGAAGATTTGGAATGGAGATGCTTTTACACAGATGAAAGTTACAAATTCAATTGCATTGTGTTGCTTCCTTTTAAAACTACCTTGCCGGTGCATCTCCTTCAGTGATGCAGTATTCAGGAGGAGGGTGCACACACATATACATGTATTCATAGAGTACTTATATTTATATTCTGATCATGAATTTGCAATGGTATACTGATGACCTTAACATTTCTTTACCGAATACTTCTCTCATCTGTTCTAAAGTAGCAAACTGTTTTCTATTCTTTAGCTGTGCATTTAATTCAAGCTTTGAAAGAGTCTTCAGGACATGGTGTAAGGAAGGACAGAAACTTTTCTATTTCTTTGTTTAAACAGTGAGAAAGTTATGAATAATATTTTAAATTAATAAATTGATTTTATAATAGAAATTCTTTGTATGCCACCTAGGACACTGTTGAGAGATGGCTGACTATACAATAGAAATTATGTGTATGTATGTGTGAATAAATAAATAAAATTGCAAGTAATTTCCCAAACATGTGGTGGATTTTTCCTTACTGTAAACTCTAGACTCTATCTACCAGTGAAAACAGCCTGGTGGTAATCACAGAGAACATCCTTCTTATTAAATAGGTGATTTCTGATTTGTTACGCCCATCTGGATAAACATTTTATGAATGGGCAAGATCTTAATACAAAATAGTTTAATGCTAATCAGAAGACTAAGATAATTTATTTGCTGTTCTTCATATTATGGGAGGGAATGGGAGCTGTAAATCAAATGTTACCTGAAAATAAGATAGCCAAACTATTCCTTTTGTAGAATTGTGCCTCCTTCATGACCAACAAGGTGGTTTTGAAAGGGGGGGTACAGAAGGGCCATCTTACCATTCTTCAGCCTTCAAAGATGCTTGCTGCCCTCATCTTTTTGATGTTGTGGATAATGAGAAATTGTCTGGACCTGAAAGCCCTATTCCAAGTGATGCTTCACTTAACATTTTAAGCAAAGGTAGGACTAGAAAATTGTTCACATTTCCTGTTCATTATACTAACTTAAACTAAAATTACTTTCAGCTTAACTTGTGGCTTTGAGGATCCCAGAAACATGGTTCTAAAATTGGGTGCATGTGTAAAAGCAATTCTTGATATGATATTGCATCATAAATAGTTGGGGTTAATTCCTCCCAAAATGTACTGTATCACCAGTTGTAAACACTAAGAGCTACAGTATTTACAAGTCATGGAAATTCTTTATTATTTAAACAACATTCTGAGTTTCCTCTCCTCTCTTCCCATGCTATCTTTATTATCCCTTTCTATGAATTTACATCTCTTTGCTTGAACTGATAGATAGTAAAAATAACTCTCAGTTGCTGCTTTTCATACTTGCCCCAGGCTGCCCAGGCTGATCAGTGGCATATTATTTTCTCTCCCTTTTAAAATTTAATTTTAAAACAAATTATGTGTGGAATTAACTATAGATATAGACCATAGAAAACTAATACAGTAATATATTGATAATATATATTTTACCTATGAATGAACATTGTTCTCTGCCCTGCAGAAACAAAGAAAGCTAATTTTATATGTAACAGTAGTAGGGGAAAAGGAAGATTGTTCATTTGGATGAATAGGAAGCAGTAGTAAGAAAACTAATTTGTTCAGTTGAAGGGCTCAGGCCAAGTCAAAACTGGTATCAACTTCCTAGTGTGTGTGTGTGTGTGTGTGTGTGCACGCACACACAGTTTTTTAAT
>JANHFL010006601.1:0-48980 GCA_032468155.1 Oxyrhabdium leporinum | reverse complement strand
TTAAGATATGTGGACTTCAACTCCCGGAATTCCCCCAGCCAGACATGAGAAAGAATGGATTAGAGGCTGGCAACAGTCATAACAGAGATAAATGACTGACTAGATGTGTGTTATTTGCATTCCGCTACTTATAAGACTATCTTCATTTCTAATAAATGAGCCTACTGTGTGAGAAACATGTAACTGATCTTCCCTACCTAGTATATCAACATCTTCTACTTTTACCAACGGTCAGATACTGATGAGTTCTTCAACAAAGCTGGGCTTTCTTAATAACAACAGTTGTACAAACATAAGGTTCTCTTTGTTAAAGAGAAACAGACATCAAAAAGCAGTAAAACATGGAGCCTTAAACTCCTTTTTTGTTTGAAAAAAAATGTGTTTGAACCGAGGTGTTTCTAGTTATGGGTGAACGCAATGAGAATTCAGCTGCAACAAATAGGCAGCCATTCCCTAGGAAAGACTAATTAGATCCATCTGAGAAACTATGTCTACGCTGCTTTACAGGTTTCAAAAAAGAAAGCTCTGGTCTGGTCTTTTGAAAAGGCTACACCAAAACAGTTAGTCACAGCTGATGCACATCTAGCCAGTACAGTAGTGTTATTTTCTTTTCATGCTATAAAGCCTTCAGAGCCACATTAAAGTCATGGTAATAAGCCTGTCTTGCCCTGAGAAAGGCAATGAAATTTAGAGCAAAGAAAGCAAGCTTTGGCAGCATCATTCTGAGAAATCTCCCCACTGGGCATGAATTTCAGAGGTCCTGTAACAAGATGAAATAGCTTGCACTTCAGACATGTTCATTCAATGAAACAGTTAAAACTGAAGAGCTAATATTCAGGATACAGAGAGTTAACTATTTCTTTGGCAGATTTATATCTGGTACTTCAACTTTATCGTGAAAATGCTAATAGATATAATTGAGTACGGGCAAACCAGCAGCAGGAGTTCACGGTTATAAGCTATGACTTCAAAGCAGATGGTCACAGTCTACCTACTGTGCAATTATGTGTGTCTCATTTATTTCAGCAATGCCAAACATTAGGATTGGCATAGCCAGTGCGGGCTTACAGCAGAGTTCAGATGTTTACTAACACTGGGACCTGAAACCAAAGGATCTAGCAATAAAAACAGTAACTACCAAATAACTCCTTGAAAGATTCAAAATATATTAGGAATAACCATCAGAAGCTATTTGCTTCTACTGCTAAAGCTTTTCCTAAAAATTGGGTGTAGGGCCATAAGCCAGGAATGGCATGGAGTGGAACTCATTCTGGTTCCTCTAATGCAGGGCTGTTAAACAGCCGGCCCGTGGGCTGGATACGTCACGCACTACCCACACCCACACCCGTTTTAGCAAAGGGGGGAAAAGTCCCGATACGTCACGTGACACTGCTATGATGACGTGAGTTTGATACCCCTGATCAAATGAGAAAAATAAACATTACTACTCCCAAAAGAAATAAAACAGAAAGAGTAACAAAAGTGCTTTAAAATTAAATTCTGCAAGAGATTGTATGAGCTGAACTCTGGTTACTCTGAACTCTAAACTCTACCCTTCATGATGATCCTGCAGCAGAAGTAAAAGAAGAACTAGAACCATGTGCCTTGGCTATATGAACTAGAAAGGAAGGAACCAAACACTCATCAGTTCTAGAACGTTCTAACTGAAGCTCCACAGTAGAATCCAGAAATGTACAGAAATTAAAGAAAAGAAGCATTTCCTTTTTAAGAGTTGATGGCTATATCCCATCACTTTCATTGAATGACCCAGAATTCCAGTATTTTTAAACCATATTTTAGAAGTAATACCAAATCATCTAAAATTATGCCAATATATGTCCATAAGAACAATTGATAAGATAAATAAACAGAAAAATCTCTTGGAGCAACAATTAAAAAAAGAGATAATTGATGTAATAGAATAATATATCATATCAAACAATGTTATAGGATGTAATAGAACATACCGAGCTGGTTAGGATAAATGAAATAAAGAAAAACTATTTCCCTTAATTGCCTTTCCAGACACTTCCTGTCCATTAGGTGGCCATTAGGTGGAAGCAAATAACAGATTGGACTCAACTTGATTTCAGTGTGTTGTCTTGACTTGGACCTGATATCAATCTTGCCCAACTAAAACTATAATCTTCTAACCTACCATATATATCCTGATAGTTTCAGGATAATGATGCTGAATATATAACTTCAGTGTGTAAGTAAGATTGGCTACATGTACAGTAGTACTTTCAATATTTATTTCCTCATACTCATTTACTCCCTCTAATGTGAACTTGAGGCACTACACAAGGTTGGACTAAGATCCATATTTAAAGAACAGCAGTGAAAGAAGATAAGAAAAAATAATAATTATGGTTAGAAGGTGTATTTAATCAACAAGGTCATTAAAGCAATGCAAGTGGACGTAAGATTTCAAAATAAAATGGTGTGACTAATTAGAAACAAAATGTGCTTCAACAGAAAATATTTCAACATGGTATACATATTTATATGGAAGAAACATGCTAAATATTGCTGGAGAAAATACAAGTTTGCCAAATAATCAAAATGCATTATCTGAACCAAAACATCACAATAGCGCTATTTCAAGCTAAAACTAACAACTTTAATTTTTATTTTTTTTATGCTGGTGCTTTCATAAAAGCAGTGAATTATTTCCTGATATGGGAACATAGCATATGAAACTTTTTCCTAGAAAGTCTGCAAATATGACTGTTCTTTATTTTGGTTTCCAGCCACAAAGCAAGATAAAGCCTGTTAAAAGTAAACTCACTGAAGAAATGGTTCCTCTGCATTCCATATCAGAACATACCAGGTGTGATTGCAGGGGTAGTAAAAAGGCAAAAGCACAAAGCAAAAACTACTCTGAATTTTAAGGTAAAAATATTTGATATTTAAACAGTTGGAAGTATGATACACAAAGCTAAAAATCTCAATTTTATTCCCAAGATGTTTAATATCAGGAGGGAACCAAAATGAGCATGTTTCCTGTTTCCCAATTGAGAGATATACACAGCAGAGAGGAAAATAAATGAATATTGAGAGAGCAGGACTGAATTGGGAGGGGGGCACTCAACAATTATTTATATTTATTCTTTTGTTCCTCACTAAATAGTCTCCACTGCGGAGCAGAATATGGGACAGTATAATTCTAAGACCTAAATCTTTTATATATTGGTTATTATATATAGATTTAGCTGTGAAATCAAGTATGTAATGACAATAGACAACAACCACGTGTATCTATGTTTCTAACTTTTACTGTTAGTTTTGCTCCAAATTTAAAGTATATTTGTCCTGTAAATAATCTCAAGAAGGAAGGATGTTGACATCATTTCAAAGCCAAATTATTCTCTACAAATTAGCTTCTTGTAAGATCAGGGTAGCTCATAGATATCACAATGAATGGAAAAACTGCAAAGTAAGGACCTGACTATGAGGAAAGGCATATATTATACAGGTGACTTGACTTAAGACAGCAATTGGGACTGGAATTACTGTTGCTAAATAATACCTGGCTGCCCCTGCCACCTCCCCACAACCAAGTCAGCGGGGAAGACAGCAGGAAGTTGCGAGTCCAGATGCTCGCAAGCAAGCAAGTAGGTTCTGCCAGATGGGGAAGGGCAGAAGGGGGCCTACAAGTGTGCAAGGGAGATCCGGAAAGGATTGTGGAGGGTCCACGAGATGATGAGTTACTATATGTGAGCCCATCTGCATTCTGAAACACCTTTTCCTATTTGAAACTGAAGTCCTCTACTGTTAAGAAAGCATATGTCCCAGTTGGGAGGAGGGCTCAAATGGGGAATTAGCTTGTTGAGTAAACACAAGAGGGCAAGGTCTGACCCTCCCATCACCCTTGAATGCTTTGGAGCCTTAACTAAAGGCTCAAAATCTGCTACTCTGGGAAGTAGACACAGATAGAACAATAAAGTAGCTAGTTTGAACTCTAAACAGGCAGTCCTCGACTTACGACAATAATTGAGCCCAAAATTTCTGTTGCTAAGCAAGACATTTGTTAAGTGAGTTTTGCCCCCACTTTACAAGCTTTCTTGCTACAGTTAGTATAATTACTGCAGTTGTTCGTAACTATGTTGTTTAGTGAATCTGGCTTCTTCATTGACTTTGCTCGTCAGAAGGTCGCAAAAGGTGATTATATGACTCTGGGACACTGCAACCATCATAAATATGAGTCAGTTGTCAAGCATCTGAATTTTGATCATGGGATCATGGGATGCTGGAACAGTTTTAAAAATGATAAGTCGCTTTTTTCAGTGCTGTTGTAACTTTGAATGGTCACTAAATGAACGGTTATAAGTCAAGGACTACCTGTACATTTGGGTGTATATTTATTCTGATGTAAGTTTTTGATGATTACATTACATAAGATGCTTTGGATGAAATTGATCTCGTCTCCAAAATATTAAATCAAAATACACTTGATAGACTTTAAGTTACCACAAGATTTGTAGTGGATTTCCTAGAAGCAGGTCAACAGAAATATCCCTTTCTGGAAACTATCCAGGTGCTTTATTCAGTCTAAGTCTTGGAACCTTAATCAAACATACCACACAATTACAAAATGTTATTTATTACAATCATGAGAATACTTACGAAGTAAGTGGATCCTTGACGAGAAGCTACAACTGAATGAGTTGTCTCTCCAAGCTGGACATATAATTTCCAGTTTTTTGTATCAGATTGAGCAAGGGAAATCCTAAAATAAAACAGGGCAATATATCACAAATAGCTTCAGTTTAGTTAATTGAGCAGGCTAAAAGAGTGCTTTTAATTGTAAAGAAACAAAGTGATGAATCTGCTTCTTCAAACTCCACTCAACTCATGCTTGTTGGGGGGTGGGGGGGTGGAAGTCAAGTATGTTACAGTCCTTGGTCTTGGGGGATTGTGAGGGAGGCTTACACTCCGTCTTGAAACAAGATCCTAAACACTTTAGTCTGACATGACATAATGGTAGCTTCGAGGCAGATGTATCTACATTCTAATTCTCCTCTGAGAGTTAGGGCTGCTCTGTAAATAAGCAATGTCAGAAATACTGTGCTCCTACTTTATCTTAAAACATAAACAAGCTAAACTATTTTCTTATTAATAAGAACAGCAACAAAACTGCAGTATGGGATCCTAGTGAGAAATATACATAATATTTCCAATAGTCCTTACTGTAAATTCATCAAGTCTTCAAAAACAGATCAAATTTCAAATTTTAAAAGAAAGAAGCAATATTTTGAATATGTTCTTGGAAAGAAACACTTCAAAGAACAAGAAGCATATAAATGAGTTTAGACCAGTATAAAAATCAGTAATGCACAAGATTTCTAAAATGAAAATTTCAGGGAATTACTAGTCTCCCAGTGCAAACTTTATATCTTTCAATAACTGCCTTTACAATCATACTAAGGAGTTTGTCCTTTCATACTGTCCTTAAACTGCATTCAGCTGTGATGTTCTAGACATCTGACAATGTTTAGGCTATGCCAGCTGCTTACCATGCTAATCATAATTTCACATTGTTACCCTATGCTCTCTTCCATCCTATTCATTTGGCTACCTGTTCATTATCATAATTGGCCCACTTTTCTCCTTGAGTTCCTCTCCTGTGATTGTATGCCCTTGTTATAACTCAACATATGTTTAGTGATTTCATTACACCAGAAGCCTATCTCTTTTCAGTTCTCCTCAAATACTACAAAAATAATCCTATATACCATGCTATTTTTCTTAATTACATCTATAGAAAAGGAAGCCTAGTGAACTTAATCCCATTTAGGAAGATATGTTATATCATCAAGAAACAACAAACAATTCCTGATGTACATGAAAACTATTTAAATTAAAACTATAGTTTGTATATACAACAATCAATCTTAAACTGTAACAGCAAATCCACAGATTTAAAAGATTCAGCATCCTAGATAAATCAAATTTTATTGAATTTATTGTATCAGGTTAATTGTTCAATAAAGTAGAATCACAAAATTCAGCTTCTCCTTCATGAAAGTGTGAGCAGTAATGCCATTATCAACCATCTGGAACCATGGACAAACTGAAGGAAAAGGCCGCATATTCACAGCCAGTTCACTAGTATAGCTTTTATATGGACGTGTTGGAGAAGGCTTCTATAGTACTTTCAACAAATCAAGCTACCCCATGCTTGCATGTAAAACTTTTCTCTTGACTAATTTGCTGGTTTCGGGTCTAGAACAGCTCTTCATTTGCTGTTCTTTTTAGGCATAATGTAGGTCACAGCAGATCAAGAAGATCAGATATTCTTGGTGGATGCCACTGGTTTAATTTCTCTGAAATTAGCCAATGTTTCTCTTCCTGAAGTTGTCTGGATGATAGGACAAAGTGATGCTCAAGAGGTTTTTAGTGAAACCTACAACTCTGGGACATGTTTTATAAAATTTGTATGTTGGTTGTTATTTAGTTTGAGAGGTTCATAGTTTAACAATTACCTAACAATTACCTAAGGGTTGTGATTATTTTTGCTGTTTGGGCCTCCTTCCCACTGTTTCATCTTTTGAACATTAGGAAAAGTAGATCTGGAAGACTGGACAGTTGTTGTTCTGGTTTCAACTAGGATTTTCTCTCAGAGGTGAAATTACCTTGAGTTCTTGGTTTCTACTCTTATGGCAATAGGATGGAAAGGAAGAAGGAGTATAATTGGGCTATATTCCCCTACTCCTCAGCTTCCCATTTGATAAAAAAAGATTTTTTCTTCTGCAAAAGAATTAGGGCTAGCATCAATAGAAGACAGCTCAATAGTAAGAAAGACACATCTTCATTTTATCAGATACCTGCATATCAAGATAAAAGGGGAACAAGAAACAATTCCAAAAGAATAAAGCTACTGGCAGGAGAAATAAACATTTAAACAGTCAGCAATGTGCAGTTTATTTAAACAACCAACAAATTATGAAAGACCTGAATTAAAAAAAACAAAAACATCCCAGTTGGAGTCCCTTTTGTCCAGATTGAAACATGCCATGTTCTTGTATTGGAAGTTGGATCCACTTTAGTTGCAAGAGTCTGCTGAGTACTAGATGAATGAGTGCAAGAAAAAATGAATGTTCTATTTCAATAGGCTTAGTATCTGAGAATTTGTTTAGTGTCAACTGTACATCACTGTCTTTGTGTGCCAGGAGCATAGTTATCAGCAAAAAGGGTTTCTTGAATGACCGCTTGGAGGCATGTCATGTGTTCGAGTGGTGAAGGTCAAAGAGAGAGCCGTCCAACTGGTACTTGATTTTACGCTCCCTCTTTCAGACAGCACGTGACAACATGCAAGTGAAGAAAACATTGAAGAAGTCTGAAGCTGGCACACAATCCTGCTTCACCTCAGTGGAAGCGGCAAATGTAGGTGATTTATCACAACTGTGAAGAACCTATCCTTCATTCCATCACGGAGCAACAATCAACTTCAAACAATTTTTTTCCGGTATCCATAACAGGACAATCCTGAATACAGTGACAAATGCCTTTGTCATGTCAATGAAGACAGAGTAAACAAGCTTGTTCTGCTTGCTACATTTCTCCTGGACTTGCCTCGTTGCTACTGTAGTTCATTCTGGCCAAAAACCACACTCTGAGAGGTTCTTTTCTGGCAAGTCTGTTCAGGAGAATGTGGGGGGAAACCTTATCTGCAATGGACAGCGGTGAAATATTCCTGTAATTTCTCCAGTCTGATGTGCTTCCCTTTTTTTTATAAAAAAACATCTATTCCAGGAGGGCATCATGGAGTCAGGTCTCTGTGAACCAAATACTGTATTATCCAAGGTATCTCAAAATACCTGTAAGGTTTTTGGGTCTAGTGCTTTGCAGATCTCAGCAGGAATGGCATCCTATTCTATTGCTTTATCTGAGTTCATCTCTGAGATCCATTTCTTGATTTCTTCAGGAGAGAGAGGCAGGTCTAGGGCATCTAAGACTGGTTGCTGAGGAATTGTTGTAAGACATTAGGATCAACTATGGACGGCCTATCGAGTAGACTGGAAAAGTGTTCAGTTCAGTGTCTTTTCAGTCCTTTCTGGCTCAATCCATCAGATAACAGCAAGGGGTAGCATCCTGATTTAGAAGGACCATAAGTTGACTATATTGCACTGAGGAACTCTCTGGTGGCATGAGTGCACAGCATTCCACCTGCTTAAGCCTTTCTGTGCATTTCTTGAAATTCTACCTGTAGTTTGGATTCTCTTTCTTTGATACAGATGATGAGTCATTCTGCCAATCAGTACAGATTTGGTTCTTGGCCTAGAGGGCTGCTTAAATGATCTCGTGGTTTTCATCAAACTAGTCTTGATGCGCCCAAGTTTTCAGTCCAAGTAGAGTTGTTGCAGTCTGCGTGATCACATCTTTAAATGGCATCCACATTTTAGAAGAGATTTTCACAAGTGGTAAACTGTTGGAGAGTTTGTCATTAAATACATCTTGAAAATATTGGGCTTGACCTAAATATTAAAATCTGCTGATGCTAAAGTACATACTGACAGTTGTTGGTTGCTTACAATGTAAAAGATCTAAATGCAGGTTAAGGACTGACTAAACCAGCCTGTGATCTATCCAGAACTCACTACCATGCATGGTTGGGTGTCTTTAAGGTCATACTGGGAACTATGACACAACCAAGTAGGTGCCAGTATTTGAACCTGAGATGTATCCAGATTGTTTGTACTTGTTTGCAAGTCTTAACATTATGTTAGTAATGCACAGGTTGTGCTCAGCATACTCGCTCAAAAACAGCAGACCATTACTGTTTAGTGTTCCATTCCATTCCTTCACATTCCTCAAGGCCACAGGACTTCTGTGTGATGGACTTTTAAGTGGAAATCCATGGCACAGGAGCAATCCCATTTTCTGGGCAGAAGACACGTTAATGCAGTGGCATGGGTATCCATTACACTGCTGCAATGGATGATGAAGATGTCTAAGTGTTTTCTTGTGCTCTTAGCATTCCATAACGCATGCTGGGCCTGCATTCTTGATCACTGGATTATTGATTGGTCTCCTCTGCTTATCCTGGGATAGACAAATCCCCTGCCTCACAAAGGATTTGGATACCCATCTCACCTGGTTTGGCCCATTTGCCAAGACAGTTTACCAGGGTATGGCCACTCTCTGTGTTGCAGTTACGTAAAGCCACAGGTGAGAACTGAGTGGCAAGTGGGGATCAAGGTGAACAAGCAGCTCTAAAAAGGACTTGCCAGGCCGCTTAACTCCACTCTCTCACCCTGGACACTCCAGACACAACTGATCAAGTTAGTAATGCAGGTTATCAAAAGAAAGAAAGGAAAATATTACATATAGTTTGTAACACAGAGAGACAATTACAATATTCAATTTCTTCCATTTTTGCGCCCTCGCCAAATGGTTTAGGGTACAAACATCAGTGTTCTATATGTAAAATATGAGTTTTATTCATCTGCTGTCTCAATCCAACATATTTATATGTTACTTAAATACTAAAAAAACACATTACCAAACAATAAATATAATACAATACAAAACCCAACATTATTGCTAAACTGTACAACAGCCCATACAATGCAAACTCCATTCATTATTGTGCTAAGTATCTATTCTATTTAAGCTTTGATAGTCACCAATCAACCTCCATATATGAAGTAAGTTATTTGGTTTGCAGGAAAAAAATGAGGAATTTTCCCATCTACATTTGCAACAAATACGTCTCATTAAATTTTAAAGTATTCGTTAACAAAGAAAGTAAAACTAAATTAATATGTTTTTTTACATTCACAGACAGGGAAGATCAAATCAACCCCAGCATTGAAAAACAATTTTTCATGACACTCACCTAAACCAAGAAGCTATTTTTCCCCTCTTGCACAATTACCTATTTCAGCCGCTAAATAAAAATGATACATTGACTTTAAACAATATCAATGGTCAAAGAATAATTAAGAAATCCTTCATCATAACTTTCACAGTTGGAGGTCTGTAAATGATCAAGAATAAATATTATATTTCTTAGCCACTGAGGACAATTTCTAAATACAAATCTTTACAACTGAAAGGAGGGGAGGGGTTGGGGGGGAAACTTCAGAAAGTGGGCCATTCATCTGAATCAAGTTCAGAGAATTTCCAGGACTGTGAAAAGAAATGTTATGCAAGCACATCAATGTATTCTGTGGGGGTAGACTGAACCAGCTACATGGAGACTACAAAGGAGCCCTCCCATGGCTCATGAATAAGTTGAGGAAATGATCAGAAAAAAAAATAGAGAGATGTTTAGACAGATGGCCCACTTAAAATGCCTGGGACAGGGCATAAGCAATTTTAATGAAACTTTAGAGCTAGCGTAAAAATTGTGGTTTTCTTTTAAAGGAAAGGGCAAGGGGAATAAAGGCAAATACATTTTTAACAGTTCGCATACCACCCATTTTATGGCAGAAAAGAAAGAACAATTTCAGCATTATTTGTTTAAAAGTTCAAATCCAGAAACATCTTTTATAGTGTCTTTAGCGATACAGAATACAGAATTTTTGATATAAAGATGAAAAGAATTTTAAACAGAAGCTGATTGCCAAACAAGGGAAAAATGTTCTATTTAAATGTTATCAGTGTTTTCACACAAAACAGTTTAAAACGTTGTAGAAAGATTAAAAACAGAACTTTTTGTTTCTATTTTTCTAGCATTTTGCCTTTTCTACAAAACTGACTCTCATTTTCCTATTCTCTCATGCTCAAAGACAAAAGAACAAAGTGCAGAAAGGCAAAAATGAAGAAGCAATAATCAAATGGTGCTGTAGGGTTTAGCTTTTCAAATATATATTTTTTTCTTTAAAATATGCAACTCTATGAACATATTTTTTTGTTGATACAGCAATTTTTTTACAACATTCACAGGTCTCTGAAGTATCAAAATAGATTTAATTTTTAATGCCAATGCCGCATAAACTCACATATCATCTGTAAAAAGACTATCAAATTAGGATATCAAGCAATAGTTTGAAGCTAGTTCAATAATAATGATTTGGCTTTGAAATCTGAATTGAAAACTATTATAGCACCTCACACAAATATGATATGAAGTATTCAGGACACAGAAAACAAATGCAGAACTGTGGTGACCATCACTGTATATTTGGGAGCTCTAATTATGGCATGGAACTCTTAACTTTGGTGCATAGAACAACAGAATATAAAATAAAAGAGTTGGAAGGGACCTTGGGCATCTTCTAGTCCAACCCCCTGCTCAAGCACCCTTCTATTACAGAGAAAGAAACTGAAGATTCATTTTGAAATAACAGCACTATATACTTCAGGCAAATCTAAATTTTTAAATGATTAGGGGCCTCCAGTCTTGTTGCTGTTCTCTACACTCTTTCCAGAGTCGCAACGTCTTTTTTATAATGTGGTGACCAGAACTTGATGTAGTATTCCCAGGGTGGTCTTACTAAGGCTTTGTAAAGTGGTACTAGAACTTCATGTGATTTGGATTCTATCTCTCTATTAATGCAGCAACTCATATTTAAATAATTGTCCACAAGGACTCCAAGATCACTCTCACAGTTACTGGCATTAAGCCAGGTTTCACCTAGTCTTTATCTACACAGTTGGTTTTTCTTGCCTAAGTGTAAAACCTTGCTTTTATCTACCCTGAATTTCATTTTGTTAGATAGGGTCCAGTGTTCAAGTCTGTCAAGAACTTTTTGAATCTTGAGCTTCTCATTTGGGATGTTGGGTATTCCTGCCAACTTAGTGTCATCTGCAAATTTGATGAGTTCCCCTTCTGTTCCCTCATCTAGATCAGACAGACAGACATATATACATACATATATACAAGCATTGCTTGCTATAAGAATTTCAAGATTAGGTGGTTTCTCAATAGGTGAATGAGAACAAAGGGCAAAAGTAAACATAGTATTTGAACAATGCAGAAAGTAATTCTGAAATATTTGTCAGCCATCTCAGTAAATCTTTCAGGAAAAATGACAAGATGAACCAATTCTACTTTATTGTAAACCGCTTTAACAGAAGCTGGTAAGTTTGAAGGCACAAACTTCCCACCTCCACTTTTAACTGTTTGATCCATTAAGGTGGATCCTACTTAAGTTTCTTTCTCTGACATTATGTCACTTTTGTCTAATTGTTTCCTAGGCAGCATCTCTTTCCCTTTTTCCCCCAGGGTCGTTCATACATTTCATTACATTTAGAAACAAACTAAAACCTCACTACATTTGTAGATATTACTCTTTGATAATCATTCAGTTCAGAATCATAGATGGGACTAGACAACCCAGGCCCCTTTGGGTCATCATTTCAGATCCCATGACTCAGTTGCTAAGGTTTCTCTACACTGTTAGCCTTAATGTATCATGCCTCCATGCCACAGTTTCACAGAACATTTAAAGTTTAGAGCAGGTACAGCTTTGCTCTCTTCCTCATAAGAATCAGGCATTTTTCAAAAGAAATCATTCCAAAAACAAATGCAAGGTGAGCTAAAAACTAATGGAGATGGGGAAGAAGGTGACATTGGCTGGAGAGTTTTAAATTTTAGGCTTTTTATTTATCAGCTAATAACTGCTATGTTAAGAAATTGAAGCATGCGGTTGTAAGAAGAATGAAACGAGACCGTGAGGGTTTCTGTAATGATAACAATGGTCTGCTATCATATTGTGGTTGAATGCCCGCATTCTAAGGATTGCCTGTACAGCTAAGTCTAGTTTATATGGAGTCTCAACAATGATTCAATTCACAAAATGGAAGTTGCAATTAGATTCTTAGAAACATTTTTAAATCACCTGCTATCTAGCTTCGAAGGTATTTTCAGTCATCTCCAGCAGTCTGCCACTCAGTCAGTTCTTCACTTGGTCTTGCACAGGACTTGTGGGATTGACTTTATTCCTTGTCTAGATTGCAACCTATCCCAAAGTAATCTACTTCAAGATGTCCTTGGGGCCAGAATTACAACTGAGTGTCTAAGAACTGGACTTTGATTCCTGTCAGAAGAGAAATTTATCTCATTTGGAGTTGTTTAATGAAAACATTAGCAACAATGGAATAGTTTAAAATTTATCAATTCAAAACAAGGAAGAGTTAGGTTTGTTAGGGAACATTCTGAATTTGTTTATAAAGCTGCGTCACTGTGCCTACTTATGACCCAGAGTTTTCTGTAATATATTTTATGGCAGTATTTATTATAGAAATTATGTGCATTCCTCATAGATATGATGTACTGCTGCTAAGGACAAAGGGTAATTAAAGAAAACTTCTATAAACCAAATATTGATGAAGGAATGTGAGATAACATTAATACGAAATAAAAAGAAAGCGGAAAATGTCACTCCTGCTTTTTTTCAGAGAAAGCAAAGATTCATCTACAGTTAGCAAATAGCCTATAAATGAGTAATTGCTGGAATCACTGGAATTTGGTATCTGTACGTGTACATTATATTTTTCGGGTGGAGAGGAGTTAAACGTTTTTAAATGATTTTTCAACATGAGACTGATACGATTTGATTCATTCAAACTGATATAAATAACTCCCATTCAAAAGCTGATTTTAACTGCTTTTAAAATTGCTACCTTTTTTGTAACTTTGAGATCTATTCAGTTTTCATGATTGGACAAGAAGTATAAAAAAAAGGCATAGCTGACAGGGAAAACAAAGATTAACTTGAAAAACAGGTAATCAATAAAAAGAAAAAGAAAGTGTCAAAAATGTATTAGTACTGAGATACTAATGTTAAGTACATTTTAAATAAACTTTCTATCTGTACCAACAATCATAATGAAGAGGAACTGGGTCATTTGCTGCGATCTACACTGTCTCTTTAAATGATTTCCTAAATATCAGTAGCTACACATTCATTAAAAGGGGGGTGGGGGTTGAAATGGCTTTGAAGATACACGAAGACTGAACAACAGCAAAGAAAAGCTGGCTCCATCAGTACAAATATTTGTTAGCAACTCATCATTTTGTCAAACTGCTCTCCATCTCTCCACTTGTCTTGTGCTTCTTGGCACAATATACGTAATGTATCTTTTTCCAATATATGTAAGTGCTTGTTACTAACAAAATTCTAACTAAGCTGAAAAGCAGCATGAGTGCAAACCACATGTGCATCATATGAGCATGCCTGGGTATGGTATAAAAGAGGGAGAGAGAAAAATGCAAACAATCACTAATGAAATGAAAACAGATCCAAGAGCTCACGTTTAATAAAGATGTGGACCTGTCTTTGTGTCCATTTATGCAGAGCGCCCACACATAAACAAACATATACATATACAGACTGGTGTGATTTACAGCTTCCTGTAAGATTGTGTGCTTAAAGCTGTAGTAATAATTAAAAAATAATAATTTGAATTTATGAAGGCTCTCAGTCATCTGATAACAGATTGGGATTGTCTGAGTTCAATCATATTATTTCTTTGATTAGTATGGTTGGCTGTGATGGACATAAGCTTCATTTAAAAACCTACTTCTATCTTAAATATCATATTGCAAATCAATTCTTTTTCTGTAAGAACAGCTCTATTGTGAGGGTAAAGCTACCAGTAAATTAACTGCTACATATGTTAGGTTTTTTGGCTAAATTCTGTCACAAACCTTGCCAAACCACTTTTTGGCAGACATGATAACAAAGTAGCTTTCCCTCTAATTTAAACAAGGAACTAGAATAAAAGCTTATAAAATTAGCCCAAGAAATTGTTTTTATAAGCTAACTGAAAAGACCAAAGGAAAAAAAATAACACAGGGGTGTGAGTAACTAAAGCAAACAAATAAAACAAAATCAGCTATATTATTTTTAAGTTACTTTCTAAAAGATATAGCATAAAAACTTTAGAAAATAACTGTATCGATTTTATTGTCTAACATCACAAAAAATCACTTTCTCTCTAGTGTTTTCATTTTATGTACTTCTATCTAAGCATAATAAAAGATCTACTTGTTTATATTTGAAGTTAGAGACAGAGAAAACAATGGAGATTGCAACTTTTGTCTGAGACATAAATACTAATTTAATGTTACTCTTAGAAGTATCCACAAAAAGTTTCATAAATTCATGTAAAAAATGGAAAATAGGATGAGAGCAAATGTGGGGAAGAGAAAGAAGTCAATCATTTTATAGCAGGATCACAAAAATGTCATAAATATACTAAATACAAAAATAAGTCTTTTTAACATTCATCCTTAATGTGGTGATGTGTAAACATTTTTATTTCCAATTATAAACGCTAGAAAGGTAATGTGCATTACAGGCTATATGAATAATTATCTTGTATAACATTACATTTCTGTCTAACTGTTGCGGGAGATCATTACTTATGTAGAGAGGATCGTCTTTATATTCTATTTCACTCTTTCAGATTTTTACCAATCATTCTGACATTTTAAGAGAGTTTTAGAGGGGACATCACATTAGTTCTTCATGAGATTGAGCTTAGATTATTTAAGAAGGTTAAACAAAAATGCAAGCACTTAATGCAACATTAAGCATGCAAAATATAAAGCTGATTGCCTAGAGGAAGCATGCTCTACTGTTACCCTAGTGACAAGTTAAAAAGACAAAAAGGAAACGGGTGAAAGCTGAATGGCTTTATGATATGAAATTAAAATGTTTCACACTGAACAATCCAAAGTGAATTGGGAAAGGTTAGAGCAGAGGAGGGAGAAATCAATTCTCCAACAGCAGTGGTGAATAGAAAAGAAGTATGAATAGGATTTGCCAGTGGGGTGCAACAGCTGCCAAGTATCCTGCAGCCAAAGAACTACAATAATACCAGTGAACTGTGCAAGAGCTTTTGGAATCATCACAGGGAACAGAGGAGTATACTAACAATAATTATGCCATTTAGTCTTACCCATCTTTTGCAGCAGGAGAATCAAAGGGAAGATTCATCTTCGAATCAAAAATCCCGACTCACAAAGATGTGCATGAACATACATTCATTTTTCTGTCAGGAATCAAAATACCACCAAACTAGTTCCACTAGCAGTAGAGTCCTTTGGATCTCTTTTTCTTCCAACTCGTTTCCTTTTTCTGTAATGGCCAACTGCTTTGGAAAGTTCCAAATACACTTGAAATCACATGGGATCAACTGTTCTGACCGAGAGTTCGTTACATATGGTTTGCATTCTTGACTAAACCAAATATCTCTAGAAAATTGTGGGAAGTGAACCCACTCATACTGGGTGTCTGAAATTAGGTATACGTGCATAATGCATATGCATGCATTATGTGATATGGTTTGTATGCATAGCAACAAATTTTACATGCAGACAACAGTGTGTTGTATTAATTTTACATGTATAATTATAGCTACCAGAAAATGGCTCATTTAGGTGATAGATTATTCTGGGATAACTAGTTCCTCCATTAAGTAAGATAATCAAAATAACCATTTTTATATTCAATAACTCAATATTGTCAGCAACTATCCCTGCCATATTTACTGCCATATTTCTATTATTAATTTCACATGTGTCTGAGATAATTATCAGCCAGAATTCTAGGTGCTTCTTGTAAACAAATACTTGACACCTTATTTATTCACAACTTTTAGCAAGTAACAGTAGAAGCTGTTCAAAATTAACCACTTTGATCACAAAAAGCCAGAGATGTGAAAAAGATAGGAACCATAGTTAGTATTTTTTAATAATTTTATTAAGCTTATAAAAATATAAAATACCAACGCAAATAGGGGCAAATAGGGGAAGGAAAAGAGGACAGAAAGAAGCAAAGGGGAACAAAGAAAGAAAAGCATCACCTCCACTCTTTTTACTACAGTTGAATAAAATAATAATATTATATCCAAAACATTTTACTTTTACATACTTAATATGTACTAGCCGTTTCTATAACGGCAAACTTATCTAATCAGCAAAACCTAAAGTCAAAGCTTTATTTTTTTTCCATCTCAAGCACAAAATCCAGAAGTGGTTTCCAAGTAGAAACAAAGTTGGATGTATTCTTTTCTTTGATTAGAGCACTTAATTTAGTCACCTCTTTTACCAATAGCACATAGACTTATATATTGCTTCATAGTGCTTTACAGCACTTTCTAAGCAGTTTACAGAGTTCGCATATTGCTGCCAACAATCTGCATCCTCATTTTACTAACCTCGGAGGATGGAAGGTTGAATCAACCGTGAGCCAGTCAGGATCAAGCTCCAGGCAGTAGGCAGAGTCAGCCTGCGATACTGCATTCTAACCAATACACTACCATTTTCCAGCCATTCATCCATTGTGGGAATTAAACATGTTTGTGCCTAAAGCATTCTTGCTGCTATCAACATATAAAACAGCAAGGTTCCAGATTTTTTTCAAGATTTTGGTTCATTAAGCCTAAAGAAACATCTCTGGTTTAATTTTTATATTCTTAAACATATTTAAGAATCTTGTGAATTAAAATATGAATCTTACTCCGGTATTTCTTTGCTTTATCAAAATCCACTGTGATTAGTGTTTTCAACAGGCATGAAGATTAATATGGCCACACAGAAGGATGATCAATTATAGAAAAACTGAGCAGAAATATACCAATGAAATCTATACAGGATCCTGTTTTATGGATTGATGGAATGAAGGTTACAGTCCAGATTTGCTTGTAGTTGTGTACTACTAAACAGCAATGTAAACTTAAAAAGTAATTTAGCACTCCTAGTAATGCTGTTCAAGTTCACCTGAAAACTACACCAGATTTTTTTTATATCATTGCCATTTCAAAAAATCAAGAGGCAGAGCTTCATGTCTCATCTTGATATAACAGCAGCTAGTGAATATACAAGCTAATCCAGAAACTATTAATATATTGTTAAAGCCTATGCTGCAAAGGCACTCATATCAAGATGCTGTAGGACAACATATGTGCCTGGTCTTCTGTATCATTCATCCACTATATTGAATAACTACATCTAAATGAACAGTATTTTGTACAAAACATTGTTTTAGAGAGTTTTCAAGAATCCGTTCCATTACTCTTATTAACATTTCCAGAAACTCAAGTGATGCTTTTTCCTAAGCTTGCTGTCTCAGACACTTTGACATTATTTTTTATTAATATTGTAGTAGACAACCATGGATAGTTTCTCTATGCTACTAAAATAGATAAAATGGTTTTTAAAATCCTTTCAATTCTTTTTGTCTTACTAATATAAACAAATTATCTTTCACTAAAAGTTTATACGAAAGTATAAGTTTAGAATGTAACTAATCATTACCAATCTAAGGTTCTTATATTAGTTATTATGAATGCATACTCAAGGTGAACCAAAAAACTCACTCATCTCTCAAGTATATTGCTATCACCTCAAGTCATTTACAGGGCTCCTTCGCTCTATTACACCACCAAGTACCTGGTGGCCCGAGGTATTTCAGAGAACCACAGCAGGTTCCTTCTTGAAATAAAAAATGCTGCACAAATCACAAGAGGATTTGTATTCCAAATAGCTTTACTTATTTGAAATAATAATGTAAATGTAGCTGTTTCAAGTACAGCACATACTTATATTTTTCATTTCTAACTTGTCTCAATTAAGCCCTGAAATTTTACAATCCTTACATTTTCCAACAATCCGTTGCCTCCATTTCATTATCCAAAAAAGGAAAGTCTGATCTGAATGAAACGTAATAGTCCAACAAAATGAAAGAAAAAATGGGGCTAGTCTACCTAGACAAGGTCTTCAAATGGCTGCTTCTGTTGTCATCTGATAGCCTCCAATTGTGTTGATTTCAACTTCTTTAATTTCCAGCCACTATGATCAAAATCAAGAGCATCCAGAGGACACCAAGTTGCAAGAAAGGTATCTTACTACCTTCAATTTCAAACAAGTATCTGTTGGGTTTGTGTTTTTTTTAAATGAATTTGTCACATTTTAAGTACAGAGGCAACTTTTTCCATATGTGCCATTGTTGGTAAGACATCTTACCCGGAGCACTTATTCTTCTAAATAAATTAGATTTCCAGCCAAATATAGGAGATGAACAACACTTTAAGTCTGAGGGTGGGGATTCACACAATCTACTTTCATTCAAGCTAAAAGTTTTTCACTTGAAACATTATTCTTCTCATGACAATTGCAAGATTTTTGTTTCACTGCATAATATAAACTTGATCCTTACCAAAAAGTGGTACCTGCTACATAATAAACAGGGTATTAAACAAATAGAGTAAAACCTATGCAAAGTATACAAAGCACTTAAACACATTCTGTTCGTAACTCCTTTGCACGAAAATCACTAGCTCTATTATCTGAATATCATCTGTCAACTAGATTTCTATAGTATCAAACATTTTGATAACTAGTTTGAAGAAATAACTCTGTGACACTGCCCTTAGGGGAAAAATAATTGAATGAACAGTAAGTTTTAAAATTCCAAGCTAAAAAGTGGAAAATGCAAACTCGTGGTAGGAATATACCCAGTTATTTGGGGATGGGGTGGGGAGGAACACTGACAGATATAGCACATCTAATTTAATCACATCTCATATCTGCAAAGGGAATCTGGTAATCCTTGCAAGCCACAAGCTAAACATGAAATAGACTAAAATGCTAACTTGCAGTACTTTAATAAGAGAATGCACCAAATCATGGGTGGTTATTGTTGCAGTCTACGTTGTCTTAGTCAGACCCATTTGGAGTTCCATTTCTGCAGACCACTGCTCAAAAACAGCAGTGAGAAACACATTCAGAGGAGGCTCACCAAGATAATGTGGGATATGGAAATCAACCACAATACCAAGTATTACAAACACAAACACACTGTGGCCAACACCACCCCCAAAATATAATATCACATCTGATGGTCTTAGAGGAACCTGAGTTTCCACATATGCTAATAGTTCATGCTACTTTTCCATCACAAAAAGTATCCTAACAGAGATGTATCTTAGATCAGAAATAAGCAAGATGTAACCTTCCAAATATTGTACAGGTAGTCCTCAACTATGACCACAATTGAGCCCAAAATTTCTATTGTTAAGTTTTGCCCCATTTTGTGATCTTTCTTGCCTCAGTTAAGTGAATCACTGCAGTTGATAAGTTAGTAATCTGGTTGTTAAGTGAATTGCTTAATTCACTTTGCTTGTCAGGTGGTCACAAATGAACCAGTTGCCAAGCATCTGGTCACTAAATGAACTGTTGTAAATTGAGGACTACCTGTGCTATTCTAATTCCCATAAAATGCCTAGCTAATATGGCCAATTGTGAAGGTTCATGAGAATTTTTTTGCCAGCAGGACATGCAATAGATGCATCTAAGACAACAATTAATATAGATTTGGAATAGGAACCAGTACAATAAATCCATGAAATTTTGAGAATTTAGATGTCAAATTGTTGCATTTTTAAAAAGAATACTGCATCTATAACTTTACACTTCAGAGTCTTTATTCCTTTAAAAAGAACTAAGAAATCACTATGTTATTTCAATTAGAGCACATTCAGCAAGCACAGAGGATGCAGTGAGGAAGAGCAGAAGGGAACTTCCCATTGTGTGAGCAGATGTCAACTTAAAAAGGCGGTTACCCTCTGTATAAAAAGTAGCTCAATGAAAATGATTTTAATGATCAAATATGACTTAAAGCACCCAAAAATGAAATGTCCAGCCATAACTAGCATACATATGCCTGAGCTATAAAAATAGGTCTACATTGATAGTACTGAATCAGGAGACAGAACATTCATGCAACATACTGAGTATAAACTATTAATTTCATGCAGATTTCTATCACATAATTATAACTTAAATATATTGAATGTATATTCCTAAATATATGGATGAAAGCAATGGAGCAGATATTTCTATTTATAGGAAAGTGCCAGATGACTGAATGCTTTTATTCATAAAATTTAAAATTAGTAGCCTAACCTGTACTGCTTTGGTAATTTATATAAAAATCAGTATTTCTCCCAAAACTTAGACATGCTATGTTCATACAATGGGGAGTTTCATACTGGAGGTGGTTGAGTAACTAAAACTTAATCCCACCCACACCCCTTATGTCCGGTTTCCTCCTTTCCCATCTGGTGTTAATGGTTTCTATTTATTAATGATTTTATCCACTGTGTTCTATGATTTTTATTATAATGTTTTAATGCTTTAAAATTGTTATGCTCATTTGATACAAGATAGGTAGCAAATGTCATAAATGTCATAAATACATACATACATAATCACAGTTTTCACATTTCTGAGTTTCAGCATGTTGTTTGGAACAGAAGATTGCTACCTGAGCTGCACAGTCTGTTTGACAAACTGAATTTCTTTTTTTCCTTCCTTCCTTCCTTCCTTCCTTCCTTCCTTCCTTCCTTCCTTCCTTCCTTCCTTTTTTCTTTTTCTTCCTTCCTTTTTCTTAATTTTTCTTCCTTCTTTTCCTTCCTTCCTTCCTTCTTTGCTTCCTTCCTTCCTTCCTTTTATACTTAGTATACTGTGATTTATCTGGTTGCAATCCAAAAATTAGATAGCAGCTAGCACAAAAATAAATTCATTTTATTTCAAATGAAATTAAATAATTACAGTTAATAAGAAATGTATTAATTTTCTCCCTCTCCTGGATTTCTAAAGAGTTCCACCAAAAAGTGTGAGGCAATCTGAAGCTTTAGATTAATCTACAATCTATCCTGACTTATTGTCCAGATGACCTTTAATAGGTAATGTGCAAAAGAACCTACATGCATATCCAAAATGTTTAAAGGGAACAAATAATGTTGTCAGTTCTCAACAGCTCTCTATCACACCATTAACTAACAAAATGTTCTAGAACCAAACTTACCTTGGACCTCCCAGAAATCTCTGTGATCTAAGTCGTTCAGCCATATATAGCGACACTGTTATTACTAGTAGCTCCATTTTTTCAGAGTCTTTCAATCTGTGTCCTAGATTTCAAAATCAAATTTCAAATGTATTATATGTATCACCATCTTATTTATATTCTATAATTCATTTTAGTTAGAACAGGGATTGCTATGTGTTTGTGGTCAATGGGCACATAGGAAATTTTAAAGCACGTCACAAAGTTTAACATAACTTCTTGCCAGAAGATTGCCCAATTGCTTCAAATAAGGTACACACTGAATAGAAGGCACAGGAAAGATGATCCCTCATCCAACTCTAGTCTCACAAGATGATGGCTGCCATTCCAGGTTATCCTATCTGTTCTTTGGGCAAGGTGCACACTTCTAAATATCTCACTTATAGCCATTTACTGTTTTGTTTTCTAGGAGTGCCTAGGATATTCCATGGTACCTTCAGGAATAAAAGGAATGATAGAGATGGATGTATACAGTTGGTGAGAGCCTGGTTTATTCATTTTTGTTTTGTTAGGCAGTATCCAAGGACAAGGAACTGGTCTTTTCAGGGCTCCTCATACAATTTTTTTATTACTTGTGAAATTATTTTTCAGAATGTACATGTTACCATCAATGTGTGAAATTAGACATTTTATAGAATGCCTAGGAAATCTATAGAATGCCAAAACTGGGGCATCAAAGTATGGAACACTTAATATTTCACACATTTCCTCGGCATTCTATGCAATGCCAAAAGGTAAACCAGTAAAGTATAAAATACTTTGGAGTATAAAATACTCCCACTAAAATGCCATTCTAGCCCTCCTTGTTGCAACAAGTAGGTCAATACTGGTCTTTTTCACTGTTTTTTTCATTAAGAAAGTTTTGTACTTTATTTTGCATTTCTTCTTTCATTTTCACATACATCTTTTCAATAAAAGGTTACGGTTAGGGTAACCCTAACCCTTTTCCTGACTCTCTTCTCATGCTATGCCGAAACAGTTCTTGTCATTCTGCATAATGCCTAGGCTATATATATATAATAACTATAATATATATAATGCGTAGGGAAAGTATATAGCACATCAAAATAACACAGACATTTCATACTTTGCCTAAAAACGTCATACATTCTATAGATTTCCTAAGCATTTTATACAACGGCAGCTTTTTACACACATTGCCAGTAACATATGCACCACCGAGGAACACAATCTCTCCATGTTTTCCCATATAAAGGTTAAAACCAAAAAACTAGATGGGACAGTTAGTATCTTAAGAAATAAAACAAAATTCATAGGCTGGAATATCGACTGAAAGTAACAAAATGAAATTTAATGGAGACATGTACAGTTCTTTACTCGGGGAAGAAAATATCAAATTATTTATAAAATGGGGGACTTATCATATGAAAATAGAACCAGAAATAGATCTTAGAACAGCAGTTAATTGAAAATGGAATAGAAGTTAGCAGTATGACATGGTTACAAAGAAGGTACATACAATTTTAGGCTACATCAACTAATTTAATTTCAAAGTCACTGGAAAAATATATTCCATTCTTTTCTGCTTTGATCAGATCCCACTTAAAATATTCTCTATTTCTGAGCACCACAATTTAAAGAGTTAGGATTAGGTTCAAGAAGAATTCAAAGAATATTATTTTCAAAGTTAATTTGTTAGCCTATCAATATTTAAATCAAATTACAATTATGTCTCTATATGGATTAATTTAAATAAAGAAATTGCTGCAAATAGATTAACAAGAGAATATTATTTATATATTAGAATCATGAATATTCTTATATTCTCTTTACTATTATTTCAAGAATGAGATTTAAAAAAAACCATGAATACGAGCATTTTTACCTGGTTCTCCTATTCCCTGAAAAGAATACAAATTTAATCCACTGATGCTTTTGCTAGTGAAGATAACTGATTGTTTAATCAATCCTGTTTTGAAACTTATTAAATATTCTAAACGCAACAAGTCCTCGTGATCAGCACCACATAGAGGACCCCTTAAATATTAAGTATAAAAAACTTCAGCTGATGTAAATGTACTTATATAAAATATACTTATGATATATCTTATATGTATAATTTTTGGTTCCTTAGTAGCTATCATGTCATGTCAAATGTTTATTACAGTCAAAGACCAGTACAATTAAAAATACTCAATGGATATCTAGTTAAAAATTCTAAAATAAAGTAACAAATAATAAATAAAATCTATGTTAAAACCCTAATTTAGCATCTTGCCTGTCAGTTGCACATAAAGAACACAGCCTAAGCTATAATATAATATTAGTCCTTAAATTGTGAAGGCCTATAGTCGTTATCATTAGACACCAAAAATGCAACAAGGTCATAATACCAAAAGACTTGGTACATTAATTGTGTAAAATAGCTATAATGGATTCTTCATCTGGTTCCGACGAACCTTTAGTGCTGCTGCACAGAATCTAGCTACCTGTGCTGTGACTACAATCCATCCCTCTTTAAACAGTCACTGAAGATAAACGGTGTCTGAACAGACAGGATATCTATTAATCAGGAAGATAAATTTTGTTCGAATGTCTCTATAAAAAGAATAGCAAGGAAGGATATGCCCAGAGTTTTCCACCTCTCCAGAATCACAGGGACAGACTCTTTCAGCTAGGATGGCCTATGGAAGCGCAGGACATCGTACAAGTGAGAAGGCTTTCCAATGATCCACTGTCTCTGACTGGCTATGATAACGGGCAGGGGTGACAGTATATCTGACAGAATCTGGAAACAAAACTCAAAGTCTGCTGGCCTTTCTATGTCCTCTACTTTGGGTTTGTTTTGGCCTGAAGATTTCGAGTAATGAGGATGGAGAAAAGCCTGATTTAACAAAGTGGGACTCAACAGCTTTGATCCGTGAAGGTAATTTTTTTTAAGCCATCATATTTTGAAATAAATATACTGATATCATCATCATCATCATGTTACGCATTGTCTATCCACTGCAGGATGAAGGCCTCTTCCACATATTTATTCCAAAATATGCTGGCTTGCAAAAAATAAATAAATCTCCTTATCAATACTAGTACAATATTTTGGACTAGTGGGACATTTCAGAAAAGAAAAAAGAAAGATAATGTCTTAATTTGCTTCAAGCACATGGAATTTTATTGCTTATAGGTAAGAAATTCTATAGCTATAGAAAACTCATTCTTAGATGGTTAACAAGTAAATAATTCTACTCTCTCCCTTTCCCTATGTAAGTGTTTTGTACTGATAAAAAGGAACATGTTTACTTGAAAATTAGCCTGAATATGTGTCAAGTATTTCACTCCAAGTAAAAAAATTAATTAAAAATTGCCAGCAGAGGTTAATAGGAAAGCTGTCAAGATATTTCATAGAATTCAAATACATTGTTAAAAAACAATGTTTATTTCATTGAACCTTGAATTGCAAAAATCTTATTTCCTCCCCCCCCCCCCAAACACATATGCACTTTGTATTATCCAAGCTTATCAGCTTAACTACCATAAGCAGGAATTGCATTTCAAGAATAAAAGGAATAGTTGACTTCAAACTTCTTAACTTGATAAAAAAGCAAAGGATTATAAAATTATTTCTTAAATTGACAATTCAGTTTGTGTAAATGGGAAACTGGATCTCACATGCTCAAAACTGAATGCAAGTACTGTATGGTTTCTCATATACCTTTACTCCCATGGCTAATGGAAGAATTAAATGGAATCACACTAAATGCTCGCTAGACATAAAAGCCTGTTTAATTGGAAATTTAATGATGCAAATTTTATTTTTCAGAATCAAGTTTTTGAACTCATAAAACACAGCATGAATCCATTTCAAGCAATAGTATGCCACTTAAATAGTTTGTTAAAATGAGTAAAATAAAGTAAGAATTTTCTTCCTGCCTCTTGGTACTTCCTTACTGACTAAACACCCAGACTTTGTTATGCAAAAATCAGGCCTTTCCCAAATGTGTTTTAGTTTATGACATTGTCAAGTAATTAGACCCTTAATATCTATTTGAATCCCCTTGAATGTTAACAAAACTTTAATTTAACCAGATTAAAACTCAAAAATTAGAATTTAGAAAAGGATTTATAAACTTAGAAACTCTTTTCAGTTAAAAAAAAGAAAAGAAAGGGTAACTATTTCACATATTTATTTCTAAGATAGTATTTTCCTTCACCTTTGAAGCCTTCGGTATACACGTCAGGAAGAAACTTTGTGCTGATGTCTCCCTGGATAAAGCGTGGATGCTTTATTACCTCACGTAGCAATGATATATTATGAGTAACACCTGAAAATAAAACATTTATTCCCATTAGATTAGCAGCCAGAGAACATACGCTTAATGATATTTGAATTGACAAGTCAAAGCATCAAAAAAAAAGCTCTAGATGAGAAATCCCTGAATAAATGAGTTTTAATATCAATAATGTTTACTATTTAATAAAACAAATGGATAAGACATCAGGCTAGAAACCAGGAAACTGAGCTCTACCCATACCTTAGGTACACCCAAATTGGGTGATCTTGGGCCAGTCACTCTCACTCCTAAATAGGAGGCAATGTCTTACCAGGTAATAAATATGCTTACCTGGTAATAAGAGCTAATTTACCTAATCAGAATTACTACAGATAATTCCAGTAAGGTAAAATAGTGTTTCTTATTCTTACAGCCCATAATAAAATGTATTATTATTTCATTTTCTTTTTGCACAAAAGAAGAAAAGCCACGTTTGGCACTCCAAGTTTCCATTTCATCATTCCCGCTTCAGTTTATTTGGAATGAACTGGGATAAAACATCCCATCCTCAACACAGTAAGATGTGGTGGCACAGTGGTTAAAATGAAGTATTGCAGGCTAATTCTGCTGACTGCCAATTGCCAGCAGTTTGGCAGTTCAAATCTCATCAGGCTCCAGGTTGACTCAGCCTTTCATCCTTCCGAGGTTATTAAAATGAGGACCCAATATGCTGACTCTGTAAATCACTAACAGAAGGCTGTAAAGCACTGTGAAGCGATATATAAGTCTAAGTGCTATTGCTATCTGTACCATGGAAGACTGTTGGGGAGATATGGGTGTGGACTCTTTTTTTTTTTTATAAATGTAATAAATAATTGTGGGAAAGGTTTCTTCACCAGCTGAGCTATGTGTGGAAATTCTTCCACACATGCTTGTAAAAAGTCACTTAGCAAATTTTACAGATTGTATGATTATCATTCTTTCCTGTGAGCCTCTCATCTATGTTTGTACTTTTAAAAACTAAACAGAATGCATGGACTCCTTACTCTAATATCTGCTGAAGGCTGAGGAGCAATGGCTACACATTAGAACCAGTGTTTCCTGTTTGTTTCCCATAAAAGGACCTCTACCAAGGGTCACTTATTGATCAGATGTTATCAGATTATATTCAGGTGTTGCCTGCTGGAAGTGATATCTTATTCTTATCAGAAGGTCACTTATTTGAGTTCCCACTCAAATTACACACTATTGTTTATTGGAGATGTGATGAGATATTCCCCAATAAGTGTCTGTTAGAACTATAAAAATACCTCTGGCACAGTGTCCACTGTTTGAGGTTCTGACCAAGTCTCTTATAAGATATGCCATTGATAAAACATGCCATGAAGCCATCTCCCAATGTAATTATTTATATTCCTTGTCTCTTAAAAAAATATTAAAATGTGGCAAAATCCTTAAAAAAAAACCTTGAACCTCGGAGTAGACCTACAGCCCCCAGCAAGAAGTGTTCTACAACTACTGGTCAGCTCCAGAGGCATATCCGCTACTATTTTTGGAGTTTCTGGTATGCAGATAAAATCTGAATAGGTATATATTTCTCTCTAACTCTCTTAATACTTATCAAGAACATGCTTGAGGGAATATCACCCCAGCCCAGTTTATAATCTTTAGAATTCCAAACAACCTACTGTCTCCTGGCTGGCCTCCAGGTGGCAGCATGTAGTAGATTTTTATAAGAATCACTAATCGGAAGACTGATTTAATAAAATAATTAAACAGTTTAAACAAATAAATTAAAGCGATGTAACGTAAGAACTAAGTCATTGAGGTGATCTAGTTTTAAAGAGAGTATAAGAAAATGCATCCATGTTCAAGAATGCAAAATGGTATTGGTCTCATAAAAAGTAATTTCACATAAAATAAATCAGAATAGTCCACAAATTTTGCCAAGTAGAGCATTATAAAGTAGCCTCTTCTTTTAGAAGGCACAACATAACAGGGTGTGAACTATGGCAGGGATCCCCAACCTCTTAGGACCCAGGCAAGCGAAGCTGCAGCTGCGCATGTGCGGGATCTAGGTTGTGCATAAAACCATCCCCCTCATCTCCGTCTGGTCTGTTGAAAAAAACTGTCTTTTCCGAAAAATGGTCCCTGTTGAGGAAAAGCTTGGGGACTGCTGAACTATGGATTCAAGGGATCCTTTTCCACAAGAGCACAATCTTAAATTTATGAGGAAATATTTTATATTTGTCCTCAAGAACTTCTGTTGAGACAACACTGAAATGTGCTAATGTTAGTGCTTTTTGAAATTTAGGGCAATTAATGGTTGCTTGTTCAATGAATGAAATTACAAGACGATTTACAATAGCAATACAGGTAGTCCTTGACTTATGACCACAATTGAGCCCAACATTTCTGTTGTTAAGTGAGACATACATTAAGTGAGTTTTGCCCCATTTTAGGACCTTTCTTGCCATGGTCATTAAGTGAATCATTGTAGTTGATAAGTTAGTCACCCATTTGTTAAAGTGAATCTGGCTTCCCCCTTGACTTTGTCAGAAGATCAAAAAGTGATCACATGACCTTGGGACACAGCAATAGTTATAAGTCTGAACCAGTTGCCAAGCATCTGAAATTTGATCACATGATCATGTGGAGGATGCTACGGTCAAAACTGAAAAACGGTCAAAAGGCACTTTTTTCATTGCCCTTGTAACTTTGAACGATCACTATCCATATTATAAAAATGTTTCCATAATATAAATTAATTCTCTGAGCATATGTTTTTCTTTTACCCAAACTTGGATGCTTAACCAACTAAGCCAAGTTAGAGCTTCAGTTCTCAACCAGAGAGTTTTCATACCCAAGACTTCAGAAATTTCAGCGCATGATTTGCAATTTAACTTGACCCCAGTGAGAGTTCACAAGATGTCCCCCATCTGTGTGAATAACTATGAGGCTACAGAAACATGGACCCCTATTGGAGTTCACCCTTGGTTACCTGCTGTTTGAAAAACATCAGCCAGACATTATCCCTACATTCTCAAAGGATCAAGCAAAGGCCAGCCTATATGCACATTGAACTATACATTCATCCGTCAATGATATTTCCTCCTGTACTTTTTAAAAAAAATATAAACTTAATAATCCAAGCAACTGAGACTAAAATCACAAAACTAGAGAGACAGACACAAACACAGATAAACAGACATTGATGCAAAAAACAAAAAAAGTGTTACCAGTTTTGATTTTGCTCCAAAGTGAAAGCATGGTTAGAATTAGCTTAACAAAGTACATCTTTCATTGCACTTTTGGAATTAAAAGTCTATCTCATTTTAAATACACATTTCCTAATTCTAAAAAAGAAATTTTAAAAAACACACAGGACATTTTCATCCATTTTTAGATAAGGCAACATAGTGACCAAGAGTATTTTGGCAATACACTTCGCTTTCTTTGCTCATATTCATTCCACACCTAATTCTAGGCACAATTCCAGTGACATATCAACTGCCTAACAATAGCACACTCCAAAGTTCTGCATAATTTTCCTCCAGTTATTCCATATTAAACAGAAGAAAGTCAAGCAATCCTGTAGCACATCGTAAATTAAAGAAAGAAAGCCTAGTAGTATCCATAGCTGTTCCTCCTTTTCCAGTTCTTTTGACAACCCCGCAGCTTCAATTGATAATTGCATTAGTAAGCAACGTTTCTCCTGAAAAATGCCTCATCACTTTGGGCTTTGTGGCATACAGTAAAATAAAAATGAAAAGCAGAAAAGTCAAAAGTATACACTGCTTGTCTTCCGCTAAAGAACTCTTTAAGGCAGAATTGGAACAGATCAATTGCAATTTTTAATAAATTATTTTTTTAATAAATTAAAAATTGCAATTTATTATTAGCTTTAAATATTGGAGTAAAAATAACTTGAATGGGCACCCCATATGCCATTTATCACCATAGTCTACATAATGGCTTATGTATATTGTAGAAAAAGATACAGAAATTCCAAGAACATGGTGATCCGAGTCATAGAATTTAATTAGTAAAATTCAGAATAAACTGCCTGTGGCACCTCATCATTCATGGGAAACATTCTTCAATATAAATATTTACTGACACTAAACATATTCTGTGTTGATTAGTCCTTTTTACATTATTAAGCTTCTGTCAACTTGACATTCGCAAAACACAAATTTGCATTTTTCCATGTAAACTTAATTGGTGTCCTATGTCTTGCCGTAGATAAACAATTCAATATATTTAACTTGCTGAGAATTTTAATTGAGTTGAGTGAAATCGAAAGAACTTCATTCACATGTTTTAGTTGTAAAAGCATTCAGTTTTCAGAGCGACTTAAACAGTATAATGATAATTGAGGGCTGCTACTTTGCAAGACTATCTTAGAAATGCACGTTTAATAGATATTTAATTTTATTTAAATAGCACTAAAGGGAAAAGGCAGACAATTAAGATCTACACATAGCATTTCCTGAAAACTATTATGAAAAATACAAGGAAAATATTAATTCCAAACAATATAAAAATACAGTTCTTTCAAACACTGCATGTGTCAGCCATCCCAACTTGGTCAGTCAGAAAAGGAAGACTCTTGACTCCATTCCTAGTGAAAGAATACTTTACTAAAGCCAAGTGGTTACAGCGTAGCAAAGCCGAATCTGATTTTTCATGCCCAAAGCATTTGGCTAACTCTTCCCTTTTCACCACCTTTCCCCATGGATGTCTCCCCTACTTCAATTACATTCAAACTAATTGTTTTGGTAACAGTCCCTGGCTTGGCAGGTTGGAGGGTGTTGCATTTCATGGTGTGACCTTGGACCAGCCGGCAACCTACAGGCAATATTTACACAGGGAACCTAATTGTCCTGTTGCATGCTATGCTATGTCATCTTGTTATGATGTATCGCTACAACAATGAAACTTATTTATACTACTTTTTTTTTCAATTTCATAGTCCTATAGAGAGAAAAAAATAAAGATGCAAGAAACATGTACATTATCTTCAGCACCTTGGAATAAATGTGTATTACCGACCGGTATGCGCTATTGCTATTGCGAATAATATATTAAAGTACATAAATATTGTAGTATGCTAAATTCTTAAATCAGGCTGTTATTGAATTGTATCTAGACAGGCATCTACCATTTCACTTCATTTCATTTTTTCACATTTTTCCCAGTTTTTCACATAAATACATACTTTTCAATTCTAATTATCCATCTCAACTGCAATACAATATTTGCAGAAGAGCATGTTTGCCACTAAGCAGAAGATTTGACTTAATAACTTCAATGGCTTTTTAGCTCTGCTCGTCTTTGTAATCTGCTTGTAAATGCATATGGCATTAATAAGCTAGGTTGTGGTAGGATGGAACTGTGATCAATTACACCCCTAAATCATTTTAAGCAAATGTCACAAGCTAACTTTGGCCTAGCAGGAGATTCCCAACACATTTGGAGAACACAGGAAGGAAAAAGGCTGAAACATTTTGAACCTCTTTCACAAAGTGCTTGAAAAAGGAATGGAAGGGTGACATATTACAAAGCAATAGTGCTTTAGATGTGCATGTACTTCCCAATTAAAAGTTATTTTATTTTGTTCCATAAAGTATGAATGCTGGAAAGAACATTTTGCTGGTACGAACAGGGAGGCAGATGAAATACAGGTAACTGCAGCTAAAACTTTTAATCAAATATATTGATCCATTCAAATAATTTGTTATAGGGAAAACATGAATTATACCCTAAAACAAGCAAAAAAAGTACATGTCTATGGAGATTCTCAGTCATCCAGGTCAGAGCTGAAAAAGCTTCTTGGAAGAAAAGCAAAATGTCTTCAAAGAAAAACCAGACAGTCCAGTTGCCTCTTGAAAAAGGACCTTTGAAGCACACATTCCCACTCACAGTGTACAGCAAAGATATATTGCATAGCCAGGTCTCTTTTATTTATTTATTTATTATTAAGAAAATTTATATGGCTGCCCAACTTACTCTCAGTGACTCTAGACGCCTTACAAATATAAAACCCCAGTACTAAAATTAAGAAGTCTTGAGGGACTTCTGAAAAGTAAGTAGGGATGAACTTGACCCTCCTTGGAGAATGTTCCATAAATCCAGCGCCCTGCCAGAAAAGTCCCACCTCCTCATGCTCGCCAAATCTAACTCCCTAACACAGGGGGTGTCAAACTCGATTTGAGAACCGCATCAGGGTTGTGTTTGACCTTGGGGGGCCGGGGGGGCATGTCCAGGTGGACGTGGCCAGCTCAGCATCACTCGTGTTGGGGGGACCTGTGGTGGCCCAGGCAGGGCTGGGAGGATCCACTTTTGCTAGTAGTTTGTTTTGCTAGCACTCTGCCATCAAAAATGGAGCTTGGGGGGGCTACCTGCAGCCCCCCTGGACTCCATTTTCGGCTGTGACAGACTCCTGAAGCCTTCTGCCATCAAAAACAGAACTCAGGGGGCTACGTGTGGCCCTCCCAACTCCATTTTTGCTGGAGTTCTTCGCTGTTTCCAGGGTGGCCCCATGGGCCAGATCTAAGCACTCTGCGGGCTGGATCTGGTCCGCGGGCCTTGAGCTTGACACCCCTGATGTAGATCATTGGAAATTTTTCAGTCGGGATTTCAGACCCTCCAGCAGATATAAGTCAAGGTCAGTAATGGAAGTAGCAACAATTGCTGCAGTGATCAGATCTATCCCCTCAGGGTAGGGATAGTAATACTGTTCCAATGGTGTAACATCTGGCAATAGTTATCATGGGCTCATGTGATTTTGTAAAAACAAGGAAACAGATTGGCTTTTTCTGTAGGATGAACTCTATAAAATCCTATATACCTTAGGAATGAACTCTAAATGGAATCTTCTCTGTCTGTGAAAATATGTAAGGAAGGAATAATTGCAGTCCTGTCTCTGCAAATCAAGGGACCAGAGACACAACAGTAATCTGTCTCCATAACAACTTCTTATCCCTGAAAATTGTTAAACAGACATTTTGAACATGATTTTTCCCATTTATTTAACTGAAATGATACGTGGCACGGGTGTCATTTTTAATACGGGCTAGTTATTGGTGTTAAAGATATCTCCTGGGAAATATTTATTACTTAATCCCAGCCTTTTTCTTTTTAAAAATAATTTTATTTTAATATATTAAAAGTATAACCAAGAAGAGGGGGAGAAAAAAATAGAGAGCTTCACCAGCCATGTAGCTGGTGTAGTTATATATAATATTAATTATTTTAATAATTTATTTAATAATGTCATCATTCATTTTTACCCATTGTCTACCCACTGCAGGATGAAGACCTCTTCCACATGATTCTGACCAATATGGTCCTGAGCTTTCTTTTGCTAATTGAGCCCACAATACTTGCAGACGTCACTGCTCCATCTTGCTTAAAGTCTCTTTTGTGGATGCTTTTTATCAAGCGGAATCCATTCTATGATTGCCTTGGCCCACTTACCATCAGGAGGACCATCAATTGAACGGCAAGTTAAATGTTGTTGGTAGGCATCTGGCAAGCTAAACATAATTTTCAGGAACAACCTTCCCTTATGCCTGAAGAGAAAAATTTTCGATCAGTGTGCGCTACCTGCTCTAACATATGCCAGTGAAACATGGACACTAATCTCACAATCGATACAAAAGCTGAGTGACACAAAGAGCCATGGAAAGATACATGCTCGGCATCACAAGGCAAGACAGAAAGACCTGCACATGGATTAGAGAACAAACTAAAATATACACGGCTATCAAAAGAGTAAAAGAATTGAAATGGAAATGGGCTGGTCACATAACAAGAAGAACTGATGGCAGGTGGACCAAATGTAGTCATTATAATGGGCATAAGTGTGAAAGACGGTCATAAGTCACTTTTTCAGTGCGGTTGTAACATCAAACAATCACTAAACAAATTTTGTAAGTTGAGGACTGCCTGTAAATACATTAAAATATTTCATTCCTAACAAGAATGTATATTATACATAAGATAACTTTTAGGCTACAACTCTAAACCCAAATACTGAACATTTCCTAAAACAAGAATTCTGCAAGTAATAAACAGATGGGGATTTTCTCATTCATATTAACATCAAGAAAAGGTTCATTTAGTGGGTGGAAATATCAGAAAGTGCTATGAATATACAATTGTGGAGTTCTTTAAACATGTCAAAACTCTGTATGTACTATCTTAATGTGTAATGGTAGCTGTATTTTATATTGTGCTCCATTGTATTGCAGCTTTTGTAACCACTGGCCAACGTTACATCTTTTTTAGATGTAGAGCTGGGCAGCTAGAAAGAAATGGCCAAATTAAAACTCTATATTACTGATGATTCTGATGAAAAATTAGCTATGTACAATTACCAAATAAGAACTACCAAATAGAAGCACATCATTAAAAAAAGCACAATTTCATATAGTTTCAATAATTTTCAGCAGCTGGATTTTTTTTTTTAAGAAGGAAACATGTGCTAAAGCTCTCAAATTACTAGACTTCTCTTTCTTGGAAGTAAAGGTCACATAAGCAGGGGAAAAGTAGGAGGGAAAGCTTTCTACATTTCTTTCTTTTAATGCACTGATTTATCGGAGTTCAGCAATGGGGGTTAGGAAGAAAGATGTCAAAACCTTGAAATCCAGCAGTGTTGGAATTATACAGTTATCTCTAATGGAAAAAAAAGGGAAGTTAAAAGCAGACAACTTATTTGGGGAGATGAAAAAAAAATGAAGCAGCTCCACTGGAATTCTGTTTCTAAATATTATCACATCAAATCTTTACCTACTGGTATTCAAATAATAATAACTGTCCATAAAAAGAATCAGGGGGAAGAAGAAAATGTGTCCTTTTATCATTCTTAATAACACTAGCACTATAGGCAAGAGTGAAATTATGTAGGTTTGATTAAGTACCTGCAGATATTACTATTGCTTCCGCATGTAGTTAGATGCAGAAAGTAAACCATGCATTTTGCTAAGTTACTTCTGCATTATGTAACCATTTTATTAAAAAGGACGTATCCCCCAAACTTATAATTTTCATCCACGGTAGCAATCTAGAACCAAATCTTTTCCAAGAGTGACAAACTTCCTCACAGCAATCTTGCAGCTTCAATTTCAGAAAGGAAGGATATTTTAAGAAAAAAATGGCCCAATAAAAACAGCAGTTGAAGGAAGACTTTATACAATGCTAACAAGCTATAAAGACTCCATCCAGCTCAAACTAGATAAACGAGAAATATCACCTTTAGGACTCCTAGCCAAAATTCAGAGATTCTAGCATGCAGTGTATTTTTTTCCCCTGATTTGAACCTTCCTCTCAAATATCTAAGCTCTAATTCAATTACTATATAAAGACATAATAATATATTTCGTTAGTAAGAAAATCTTGCATTTCATTTTTTGTTCTGAGTTTATAATATTGAAATGGAAAATAGTAAATCACATTAAATAAACTAAATCAGATGGACTGTAAACTGTTCTTCATCTTATACTTCAATTAAAAATATTGTTGTGAGATATTTGCAAAATTGATGTAGCTGAATTCTCTTGACATCAAAATACCATTTTATTCACCATTAGATCAATTCAAACATTATGGTATGTTTTCTCTGGAAAATGATTATTTTGGTTGTTTTTCTCATGCTTTGATACTATGAAGTAATTATATGAAGTATTTACAACACCTACTAACATCCCAGCCTGGCTTGCAACATTTTCAGTCTTAGAAATACCTAATGTACTACTGGCAATTAATAAATCCTACGGAAACTTCCTCCCCATTATGCGTTATAAAATATTGTTAGTGATGAAGCAATTTGATACTCAAATTTTATAAGAGCAGAAAAAGAATTAGATTAGAATTCTTGTAGACAATGGGAAGATATGTTTATCAATAAAAAAAACCTTAGTACATTTGAAATAATGCTTTATTTGACAAAAATATTTCAAGCTTACTAGATTCAATTGTCCTTATACAGAAAATATCTGAAAAACTAATTGTGTTACTGCAGATGCAATGAGATTAATGCTTCATTTAAACATGTTTGTATTCTGCTACCAAGTTGTTCCATTTTAGAAGTAAGTAAGCCATTGACCAGAATGATAATAAATATCATGTAGTATTTTAAAACATTAGAACTAAAATAGGTAGCATGTAACATAACTTTATAAAGTTAGTTTGAACTCTGTTAAAATAAATCTAAATTAAAAGATTTAAGACAGCTAAATAAGCCATGATACCTAGAAAAATTATATTTGTAATTTACCTCTTATAACATAATTATCCAAGGCTTCTTCCATTGTCTGCAAAGCTTCATTTCTGTTGGATCCATAGGTGATCAGCTAGAACACACATATTAAAAAAATGAACTCTATAACAACCAAAATCTTTTTTTGTCTCAAACATGCTGGCTATTTCACAATTCCTTTTTAATATTATTAAGTTTCAATACATACACTGACTCCCCAACCTTTATGATCTCTGTTAAGTCAGAATTTTGTCTAGTATTTTTGCCAAATGAAGGTATGACAACATACAACCCTCACTGCATACTGCGTCCATAAATCTTATTTCAGATTGGGAATCTGATATCCAAAACATAAGTTACATGCATATTTCTAGTTTTTTTTTTCTCTCAGCACTGGCAGGGTGCAGTTCAAGCAGACTCCTATATCACATTCTACATCTGGTGATTTTATGAGACCATTTATTAACTTCTGACAAACTGGCATCTATAGAATCAATAGTTACATGATTTCTGACCACTCATATGATAAAACAGTAAAGAACAATCCCAACTTTTTTGAGGAGTGCAGTTTGTAGTTGAACAGCAAAAGACAAAATGGACTGGCAGTGATACTGATGTTGTTAGGTTGAGACTGGAAGAGAAAGGCTTTTTTTATTTGTGTGTGTGCTTAAAATAAAATTAGAGTACACCCAATGATCCCATCCTATCAATAAACACTGGGAATATCATATGGAAAATTAAAACATTTTATTTTTTTTTAAATGTGGCTGAACCACATTTGAAAAGGGACACAACATACAGGTACTTTCTGAGCTTGGTGGTTTTCTTGTAGACATTTCATTATCAAGCCAGGTTAACATCATCAGTGCTAGAAGGGAGAGAGGTTTGCTCTTATTTTTATATACTATGAAATATCTGCAAGAAAACCACCAAAATCAGAGAGCACCAAGAACCCCAAAGTAACTCTAAGCTACAAATATTCTTTTCTATTGGTATTCATTTATCTGCTACAGTGTGTAAAATACTAATCCTAGAATGGTTATTATCAGATGTGTGTCTATTTTTTATAAATCCAAATCAAGATGGGGAATTATCAATGGTATCACTTTTTGTGGCTTCCTGGATAATATTGCAATTAAACATCCACAGTGAGCCAAGATTCCAATCTGTAGTTTCCACACCCAGGAAGGTCTTCCCTATACTACAATCTAGGCCACATAAAATGATAGGAGAAATATAGAAAGATTACATTATTTATTATATAGCCTTAACAATACAGTTGTTAATATATCTATAACATTTCTGTTCCATTCAACTGGAAATCTTTTGGGATTTTCTCCACTTTCACATATTATATTGTCTCCACTAATTTCTTGTCAGGTCAAAAGTTTTGCTAGTTCTATTTTCTTCTCCTGAGAGATTACTTCCTTTTCAATACTTCCAAAAAAAATTGATAATTTGCTGCTCAATTGCAGATGTCTTCAATACATGTAACTTGAGTATAAAAATAATAAAATTAGTAAATATCAAATTCTGAGCCTTAGAATAATTGATCTTGGAAAGAGCCAAAGGAGATGCAATTCTAAATGAAATCTTAACTGGTGTTTGTGCACTACTGCAAGATATTGTAAAACCAGTAAGGAATCCTGATCACAATGGTGCTATAGTTAGCTTTTGTATGCAATGGAAATTGTTAACTAGGTGCAAACACAGTCACATTTGAATACAAATGGTGAAGCTTCTCAAAATAGAGATGATTAAAATAAAAGAAACTAAAAACAGAAGAGAGATGCTTTGAATTATAAGGGCTAGAGTACAACTGAAAAATAAGGCAATGAGTTTCAGCTGAAATGTATTCTACAATACAAAGAAGTATCAACCATACTAAAGAAAAGACCAACATAACTCTCTGGAAAATCTTCTATTACTCAAGAATAAAAGTTACAGAATAAACTTCTGTAAAGTTTTCTGCTGGAAAGTAGAAAGTCTATTACAACAAGAAAAGAGGAAAATTAACTGTGGCAGTAAAAAGAATTTAAAGAACAAATGATAAAAAACATTAAGGGAAACCTGAATGAATTCTTTACATATGTGTTCACTACAAATTATACAAAGCATATATCTAAATGTAACAACCTTTTCAGGACGTGAATTGGAACAATTAAATCAAATTGCAGTAATAAGTGGTAGTGTAGGATACCTTGAGGAACATGTTTAATGCCTCTTCCCTTAATATAAATTTTGGGGAAATAGCATAACAAAACAGATGAAGGCAAATCAGCATGGATTTTGCAAAGGTAAATCTTGCCTTGTCACCTTTTATGTTCTTTTTTGAGAGGGTCAACAGGTGTGTAAATGTAAGTGTATTGTCCATTCAGTATCCTGGATTTTCAAAAGGCCTTTCACAAAGTTTCTCAGGAAGGGTTCTTTAGAGAATTTACAATCAGTAGCATACAACAAGGGTCTATTCTAGTTAATGTGTATGAAATAATATGCAAGCAAGGACTTTAAGGACCTACGCTGCAACTAATTTTTTAAAGTTATTCATACATGATATTGACTTAAGAGTGACCAGCAAGCTATCCAGATTGGAAATAATACCAAATAATTAAGGACATGAAACGAAAAGTGATTATGACAATATACCAAAGACACTTTCTAAGCTGGACAAATGTTGAACCAAGAGAACATGCACTTAAATAAGTATAAATGGGTGCACACTGAAGCAAGACAATTTCACATTTATTCTAATAAACTGTGTCATTAATTAGGAAAATGTCTTTGAATTATAGTGGCTAATTCCACTGAGATGTTCACTCAGTTTTCAGTAATCGTCCAAAAGCCAGATCTGATGCTATAAGATTATTAGGGAAGGGACTGAAATGAAACTGCCTACAGTGTGATGAATTTCTGTGAAGTTACGATATGTCTGCACTTGGAATACCATGTGCAGTTCTGCTTGCCACATCTGAAAAATGATGTAATACAGTGATGTAATACATATAATATGAAAAAAGTGCAGAAAAGAGCATCATATCAATTGAATTAATAACAAACCTGTGAAATTCATTACAAAAGTCTTGCGATAGTCAATAATTTGAATGGCTTTAAAAAGAGTCAGGATACATTCATGGACATCAGATATGTCAAAGATTTTTACTACTGAAGGTTCAACATTACTCCTGGCCTGAGGTAATGTGCCTCCAAATACTAATCGTAGAGGGGAAATAGTGAGAAGAAGTACACCTCTACCGCTTGTCTGAGATCATTCTGAAATCATCTAAATTGGCACAACGTGTTGGACTACAATGGGCCTTGGCCTGATATAGCAGCCTTCTTTTTCTTTGTAGCACAATAGTCCCCTCAACCAGCTTAACTATGAAAAAAATAGAATCTTTTCCTTCTGTTTCAAATTAGCTACCGCTTGTTGTGATAACCAAACCTTGTCCAATTAATTAATTTTGAAACATCCAATTTCAGACATAGTTAAAGGAGCAGTCTTAATACGCTTAATAAGAAATTGAGGTTTGCATCCAGCAAAACATTAAACTACAGTCATTAACAAAAAAACAAACAAACAGATTTTAATCCTTTTAAAATATACAAGCCAGGAGGTATGTGACAGTCTATAAGTATTACGGTAGTAGTTCATTCTACTATAGTTTAAGCATCTTCAGGTTAAACAGCTAAGCACAGAATGTCACAACTCGAGATAATTAACAGAATAAGAATTAGTTTTTTGCACCTTTCAGTTAAGAATGGAAAACTCTAACTAGTGCTTTTACAAAGTAGCAAGCTTCAATTATTATTACAAAACAAACCAGGTTATGAAAACAATCATATTTAATATTATGACGTTTTAGAACCCTGTTATCATAATGTCCCAATTTAGATAAATAGGAATTAACAGTTTATTAGAAATGTTCAGGTTTAATTGTGTCTTGGTCAAAGACATAAAGAAAAGGGGACAGTAAAGACTTGTTTATACTTTGACTTAAAAAGTGTAAAACACAGTCAACTCAGATGTCACTATTGTCCCTACTAAAGCTGAAAGCTAAAACAAAAAGATTTATGCTCACAAAACACTGTGATGAATTGCCTAATTTTAATTCTTGTCTTTTCAGGACACTTTAAAAGTTTGTAATAACACAAATATAAGATTTTTTAATTCAAAAATAAAGCTATTTCTTAAATAATGTTATTCCTGAAACAATTTTATATCATGACATACTGTATTTTTCAGAGTATAAGATGCATCTTAGTTTTTGCTGAGAAAAACAAGGAAAAAATCTGCCCCTGCCTACCAGCATCCATCGGTATTCATCTGGCTAGCGTCCTTGCAGCAAATAGCAAACAGCCTGGTCAGCTTCAGTACATTATTGCAGTCTGATTCAGCACGAGCAGATGATTGGTGGGTGGATCGGCCTCCCGGAATACCCCCAATCAGCTGATCCAGGCTGCAGGGATTGCCACAGACCATTGCCGCCTCTGTGCCTCGTGTTTTTGGCCTCTGAACACTCCGTTTTAGACCCGTTCCAGGCTGCGGGGATTGCCACAGCACATCGCCGCCAATCACTGCCTCCACGCGTCACATTTTCAGCCTCCACATGCCCCGTTTTTGGCCTCTGTGCGTCGCATTTTTGGGTGGTTCCAGGCGGTGGGGATTGCCGCCGCCGATCCCCAACACTTGGAACCGCCTGAAAATGTGACACGCAGAGGCCAAAAATGGGGGCGCGTGGAGGCTGAAAACATGACGCATAGAGACCAAAAACGTGAGGCATGAAGGCGGCGATGTACTGTGAAAAAGTACATTTTAAGACGTAACCACTATGAAATAATTATATACTTTCAATGGATCACTAAAGCAAAGATTTTACCAAAAGAAGGACTCTCTTTAGCTTTCTTCTGAGGAAATTACACTTTTCAATATACATACATTTTTAAAAATAGCATGTGTATTTCAATGGATGAAAGATTAACTTACTTTTGAAATCATAGGATCATAATAAATACTGATTTCACTTCCTTGCTGTATGCCACTGTCAACACGAACCTAGAACAAATTGGGATAAGTTAGTTTTATAATAGGAGGAGATTGGGGTTAGTTATTCTTAATAGTAGTAAGCGTGACCATTTCTCTTTTCTTTGAATGTTGCATTTATTGCAATGGACCGTAAGACAAAGTTTACACAAATCTTATCTCTGTATTTTGATATTTAAGTCTTAAATCCTCCACTTGGGAATTCACCACTGCCATAAAACAGGTTTGTATTTATTGATTTTATCAACATCTTGCACAAAGAGTATCTGTGTTCTGTAATTATATCATGTATATCTTATGACACCCAGGATTTTACTACTCCAGAAGAATAGTCAGGTATACCAAAAAGAAACTTTAATTCTTGGTTTCTAACTTTCATAAATGCAATCATTTCCTTTTCTGTTTCACTCTCATCTGAAACCTGCATTTCTCTCAAATATGCAATTCTAGTGACGTTCAGACAGTTTTTTGCAAACTTATGTTCTGCAAGGTTACAGTTTTAAACAGGGTTTTTTAAAGTTTCAAAACTGGGTGGGAAAGATAAATACATTGATATATGAAGGCACGTGTGCGCAAACATACAAGACTCTGGTAACTACTGAATTGTCTGAAGAATCTGGTAACTGTTAATTAATAAAAAAAACTTAGTGTTATTAATTAATATAATTTTAATCTCCTATTTACTTTTTACCAGGATGCACATTAAAATAATTATTAATTATTAAATAACTAATTCCAGAGTAAGTGCTTGATGTTTTTGAAATTTGCAAAGCATGTTAAATGAAACACATAGTCTTTTCTTTAAAAAATAAGATAATTTAATAGTCTGGTAATTTTGATTAGAAAAACTGATGAAGTGAAAGAGATATAACACAAAATATTGCATTTGGGTTTGGAGGGCTGAAGGAAAGAAGAAGCTTAGAAACTCCCTTCAATCTTCACCTGGGGAAAAGAATTTTTTTTAATAAAACAGCAGTTCATCTGTCTGCAACAAGGCAGAAAGAGGTCAACCCAATGGCTGTTAAGCTTTTAGAATTTAATTTAGGCAATTATCAAGGGACCAGATGTAGAACCTCTTGTCTACAATATCCACATGAGGTCACACTGATGACTTTATTATCCAAATGACATGTCCTAATAGGCTTTACTCTATGAAAACTGCATCAAGTTCTTTCATGATGAAAAAAAAAGATGGATTGTGCTTTATAATTATACATTTATTAACGCAGGCTTCTTAATTCAAACAGCAACTGTCAAGCACCTACTTTAGAAAACAAACAAGATGCCTTAGAAATGCCCAATCATCAAAACAATTATTTTAGCTATCCTCATTCCATAGGAGAAAATATGCAAGCACAACTATTGAGATTCAAAAGGACACTAACTTTCAAAATTCTGCATCTTTCACCACAAAATATATACTTAAAAATTAGAATTTTAAGAACAAAACAAGGAAGGGAACAAAGTAATTTTTCAATATAAACATATATATCTCTTCAAAAATTCCAAGCTAAAGAATTAAAAAGGAAGCCAAAGTAACCCAAAAAGAAGGGAATATATTTCCTCATGAAACAAGATTTGTTATGCAACAACATGGCAGCAATCATTTAAATTAGTTATGCCTTTGACGTTTCAAACATGCACTATTATTTGCAAGCTGATATAGCAGGGCTGTGATGATCAAAAAATTGCAAATATTAAATTGCAAAGTAAATGGAAACTTTTGAAATTTGTAAATGAAAGAAGGCTGTTCATGATGTCTGAATGTCTAAAGAGATTCTTCATCATCCAAGTCACTGAAGCTTCTTGGATGAGAAGCAAAATGTTTTTTTTTTAAAAAGTCAACAAAGTCCAATTGTGGAAAAAGCACTTTTAATGCCATTGAGTACATCCCATTCTATTTAAGATTCCATATGGATCACATAGGATACTGCAACTTTTTTACTGTAACGGACAGTAAAGCAGTGCTGTTACATGGGTAAAAGGATTTTTATTTACTGAATGGTTCTATTTTTGCACAAACCCTAGTGAACTTTATGGTGCAGTCTTCTTAAGGGCTTCCTTTAATCTCTACATCTTAAAAATAGGAAGTTGATAATGTTATTAAAGTTTCCTGAGACTAGTGGTTCTTTTGCTTGGCTGCAGAACACATGGAAATAAACCGACAAAGAGAATCAAAATTTAAAAATTAAAAGAAAAGTTATAGTCAATTTTCAATGTATATAGCCTTGATTGAACATATTACATTTTAATCCTAATTTCCAGTAAAATAATAAAACACAGATTATTTCCCTCTGTAAATAGGAAACTAGATACCTAGGACAATGCTATATGAAATAGGTTTAACAGCTCAGTAAAACTTGGCACCAGTAATTTTGTAATGTTCTACATATATTTTTATTCTTGTAATTGCCTTCAAGTAGTACATTTGTGTTTTTTTTAATACAATACATTTATGCAAGTACACTCTAATATGTTATAAATAATACTAGGCTATTTCAAATGAAGTTTAACAGTAACAGCAACTACAGTTATTAACCTCAAGATTTTTAAGTCTCTGTCCATAGCACCAGAAAAACATATTTTTTAGTTAATTCTATTTAGGATCAAGCAACTTCTGAGACATTTTAAAGGCAAATATCAGATATAAACATATATCAGAAATGGAAAAAATGCAGGATTGTAAGTACACTATTAAAAAGTGAAAGCTATTTTTGAATTTCAGTGGGTTGGACCACCAATCATTTTTGTTGTGTTTACAATACGGCTTTTAGGGTTCCTAACATATAACATCTTAAGTTGTGAGGGCAGAGAAAGCTTGTTTATTTTATTAGAATAATAAAAGAAGGAATGTTTCCTATCAACATAAAGGTCAGCACTACTGAAAAATGAAATGAAATGAAAAATTTGGTCACTTTCTTTTCCTGAAGGCAAGGTATGAATTTATGTAATAAAATTGCCACAGGATCACAACATCGAGGTTAAGAGCAAGTTCTCCATTCCATGCACAAGTGTTAACCCCCAAAAGCTTCTCAATTTGACCAATATCTAGATGTGTGGATTTCAATTCTCAAAATTCTCAACATGATAGCTGGAGAATTTGGAGAGCTGAAATTAGCTTTGGTGGCATTCTGACTGTCTCTGAAGGCTTTCAACTGGGAGACTACTAGGTTTCCTTGTGCATTTGGTTGCCCACCTTGAAAAGAGCTTGCTGGACAACTAAATGGGCCACAGATCTAAACCATCAGGGCACCGCTTATGTTCTCAAATGTGCATAGCTGGTAATTGCCTATAATGAGGAACACTACTTTAAGTATTTGTTGCCAAGGCTCTTAAAAAACGAGTGCATATAAACAGGGGTACATCTTGTTACTTCATTTGTGGCAAGTCTGAACCCATATATAAAGTCTATTACGCTTATATTAAACAAAAAAAATCACTTCATGACCATTGCAAGCCTGGAGTTTTAATCACCAAACTTCTGCACTATTTTTATTTATTTAGTGTTTATTTATATCCTGCCATTATTAGTTTTATAAATGACTCAAGGTAGCAAACATACCTAATATTCCTTCCTCCTCCCTATTTTCCCCACAACAACCCTGTGAGTGGTTTGGGCTAAGATAGGGTGACTGGCTTTGTTGCCTAAGGCAGGATTAGAACTCACAATTTCTTGGGTTCTAGCCTGGTACTTTAATCACTAGACCTCTCTGACTATACCTTTCTCTTTTGGCAAATAATTCTCTTTTGGTCAACTTTGGAAATAGAAGAAACAATTAATCTTTATAAGGGAAATGCAAAGAAGTGTTTTACTGTACTATTTCCATAAATTTATAGGACACGTACAATTGACAGAATATTCTCTTAATTTCAAATGTGTCCTGCTGCTTATAAAAAGAAAAACAAAATAAACCAACACAATTTGCAAAAAAAAAGAAGTGCTATTTTAACACAGTGGTGAGAACACACCAAAAGGGAAAGGCACAGGCACTTCATATGAAATCCTCAAAAATCATTACTCTTAGGCGTCCAACATAATTAAAATTTCTTCCCTCAGTATCATGATGGAGCATGTGAATCTATCAGGCATCTCCCACCCTTCATTTTCAATTCACCTCTCCCCCAAGCACAGCTCCCAACCCACCATGTCTACCTGACAAGTGACAGCCCAATCTGATTAAATGCTTGCAAAGGAGGGGACTTGCAGGCCTCCATGACAGGCCAAAAGTGATCACCATGGAGATACATAATTACAGCTGTCAACGCATCTACTGTCCTGCTGGCATCAATTTGATTGCTCCCAGCAATAATGATAGACAAAGCTTAGCATGCACTCTCTTGCACCCAATCACTTTATCTATTTTGTGATCCATTTAGCTGACATGCAACATTCGCACAAGCAAATAACAGCAGTAAGCAGAACATTTAAGGTATTTTAATTGTTTTTTTCTTTGTCTGGATGGCTCATAAGTGCAAATGTTATTACATAAAACTCCTGCTGCAGCATTAATTGAAGAAAGATTTGGTGGGACAAAGACCATAGGAGGTAGAGTTTGTCCATTATCACTTGTACTTTCAACAGGTCTCATGTTCAGAATATTGCAAATTGCAAAAACTTGCAAGGGCAAAATATTTGACATCCTGTTAGCTATTACACCATGGTGAAAACCCTCAACCCACCCCCAGAGTAATTACTGGAAATTCTTCCTTAGTTCATTCGGTTTTCATTAAACATAATTAAGACACATTCTGTAACGTGCGTGTGTGTGTTTAAATCTTCCATTTAGCATCATATAGAATTTACTAAATCTTTATATGCTGTATTTCTGCTTTTAAACACAGCTTGAATTCTTGAAGCCCCATCACCCAAAGGGTCAAATTTCTATAGGAATCATACAGGCAAAAACATGTTTAGAAATCAAATAAATCCTATATTCAGTTTCACCAAATTTAAAATTCAGGAGTATATCATTTTCCCATTTCCCCCATGTAACTAATAATGGTAAATAATCATGTTTATAGTAGTATCCCCTTTGTCATTTCACAAAGCCAACACCATGCTTATGCACCCAATATTTTGGCTATCTTGAAGAACAGAAATGCACTTGCCTTTTATGTAACAACCAGTTAAACAAGAACTCCCCCCCCAAAAAAATCATAAACTATAATAAAGCACTTCTCACTATGTATAGAAAATTGCCTTTCATCTTTTAAAAAGCTTCAAATCTAAAGAAATAGAAGCATTCCATTATAAAAGCCAGAAATATGTCATGGCTAGTCCAACACTTTAAAGAATGACTATATAGAATGGTTAAGTTTATTTAGATGTACATCCCAGGATATATGGCGTTTGGGGGTTTGTTTGTTTGTTTTGGGTACAGTACAATTCATTTCTAATTACCACTAATTAATACAATGAACCAAATTCCTCCTTGGTTTATAGAAATAGTTTACGACAACTAGCCTTAAGAAGTCCTAAACTCTTCTAAATCTGCAAAACACGATGAAATCTATGAATTCTTCATACTTTGAAAATAAGAAATAATAAAACATCAGAATTACTTACATTTGGGACATGCAGGGGCTCTTCGTATTGAGACAATCTGCCAACAGAGGGCAGACCAAAAGATTTGTAAGGGTCCTAAAATGAAATTCAAAACACAGAGCGGTATTAACTTTGTAAGACAAAGCACAGGAAGCAAGGTTAAGCCACTGGGAAACTAAACATTTCCTCCACTTTAAATATGGACCAACTATATTTTGTTCTCAAAATGACTTATTTTAGTAGTGTTATGAAACTGCTTCTTCCATTCAAGTAATGGAAGATTTGTTAAAGCTAAAAACTTCCTGCTGTGCCTTTATTAAAACAAGGGCAACCTTTCTAAAAGAAAGCACAATACTAAGGGGCAAGCTATGAGCACAAGTTCGCCACATTCACACACACACACACACACACACACACACACACACAGAGTAATACTCTGCAGACAAGTAATTCTGGAATTGTGTACAAGACACAAGTTTTCAGGATCATACCCTATATAAATTAATAACACTGTTATATTTAAGGCATGCATCCCAGTATAAATGCAATTTGTACTGTTTGATCCAAACATGTGGATAAAATTTTCACATTGTTATATGTATTATTGCATTCAAATTCTCAGTCATGTAAGTTGTATTTGAAGAACACTCAGAAGAAAAGTGTGAACAGGGAAAAAAACCCATAAAAAGCATGTGTTATTCAGTATAAAAAGAACTGAAAAAATTATTCTAACAGTGACTTTAAAATAGAAAACATCTTCAACTTTTGCTTTCAAATCCCAGTGGCAGAGTTTATAAAAGTTAACTTGATCAATTCCAAATAAAAAGGGATGTTCTAAAAATACTGTTACTGGTTATAATATTTAACGACATAGCCTATTATAGATATATAGTCTATAATATCTACTGGAAATGTACAGCAACCACATTTTCTTTTCAGACCATTTTTAAGGGCTTAGTATGTTGCCTCCACTTTTCATAGATAAGCAAAGTTATACAAAATGTTGAAATACCATTATAATTTTTCCCCAATATATTATTCTCTAGATCATAGAGAATTTTATAAAATGAATGAAAAAGAAAAACTTCATTCATGCACATGGAATGGAACAAGATAAAAAGAAATCGTAGCTTCCAACATCTAACAAGTTTCTTTACAGCAATTCTCTTTTCAGCTATTAAGAGTTATTTTTTACCTCCGCATATACTCGACATTCAACTGCCCAGCCGTTGATGGGGATATTAGCCTGCTTGTGCCTGAGAGGGTATCCCTTAGCAACACGGATCATTTCTTGGACCAGATCCAAACCCGTAATGCATTCTGTGATGGGATGTTCAACCTGCAAGGTTAAGAACTGTCAGTCAGTCAGTTAGTCACAACACAACCAAACTTTCTAATATCTCAACCTGGTAACAAAAATTGGGTGGGGAGTGGAAATGTTAATTTACAATACAGAATATGGATGGCCCTCTTTGTCACACAAGACGTACAGAAACTATATGTCTATTATTTATTGCAGAAAATAGACATACAACAAAATCAAGCAAAAAATAATTGCAAATAATGGCTAAAATAGACTGGATAGATGGATGGACAGATAAGAATACATTTGTTTTGGGGAAGTGACTTTAAAAAAGAGAACAACTTCTAATCTAGAAATACAAAAGCATTTTGACTGAATCTCAAAACGCTGTCTGATAATCAACCCGTTCTGCTACACTTAACATGGCATGTACAGGAGCAACCTACAATCTTCCATAGAATCAGACTAGCTAAGTCTTACCCATACGCCTGCTTTCACTAACCTGTCCTGACAAGCAACGAGATTAGCGTAATCTTACATCAATGCAGTGTAGCAGAAATGAGCAGATGGATACTTCAGGGTTGTTTTTTTTCCATACAGACTTATCTCTGTAGTGTTTAGCATGCATAATAGCAGAGCTGGACCAGTAGAATCACTGCATGCTCTCAACAAATAGCTGCTAACAACTCAGGATGATGCTGTCATGGGAATACCCTCATTCACAGTTAAACCAAAAAGGAGAGGTTGTGCAAGAGTTGCTCTGACTAGTAAAACAGATTTATA
>JANHFL010006600.1:0-14643 GCA_032468155.1 Oxyrhabdium leporinum | reverse complement strand
CATACATACATACATACATACATACATACATATATATATATATATATATATATATATATATTTAAAACGCAGACAGATCATTAAAAACTATTCCACCTTTAAGCAGTTAGAGGCAGCCTAAACAATTAATAGCTCCACAAGCTGAAACTGCTGCAGAAAGGCACACAAAGGCCTCAAATCCATTCATTTCTCGGAAGGATTTAAGCACTCTTTCACGTGGCTGTTATGGAGGCTTCCTTCCCAAAAGGTTGTGGTTTTCCATAGGTTCGGGAAACGCCTCCCCCTCCTTTCAGACCAAAGGAAGACTCAGGCGCCAAAGCCAGAGGAATCTTGAACAGGCACCTTCCCTGGAACACAAGCCTTACCCCAAATGGACCTTCATTCATCACCCTCTGGTTTCCATGGCAACCACATCCACCACATCCACCACAACCAATTGCTCTTTGACAGACCGCAGGTAGCTGCAAAATCACCTGGCTAAGCCAGGTCATTAAGCCATGTACACCAGGTTGGCCAATCACTGGGAGGTGAGGTTGGGAAGGGACAAAGAGGAGGAACAGGTGGGCCCAGATCAAGAGCTTGATGCCAGGTGGCTCTTGCTCCCTTGGGAGTCAGCTCTTCAAGTGACACTCCCACACCAAATTGCTCTTTCTGCAGACATCTTAAAGCACCAGCCAAATCCCGCGTCACCAGGAGGAAGGACCCCCAGAGAAATGAGAAAAGGCCTCAGGGACTCCCATCACCTTCTCCTGTACATAGATCTGGAAATCCACGGCAACTTGCTCCATGCCAGCCCAAGGGTACAGCTTTGCTTACAGTTGTCATTTAATGTAAAAGATGTTAAATTTAAAGCCAGTTGTTCTTTCAAAGGCTCAGACCAAACATATGACTCTTGTCTATAGGATGGGCCACCCCAAAAGGAACAGGAGCTTCACAACAAGAGCTACAAGACACAAGATTAAAGTGCAGCTGTCAGGATTGAACTGCTTTCCTTCTTTCAAACCTTAAATGCTTTTCAATGAAAAGCTTGCCAATGAACTGGGGGGAGGGAAGGGGGAAATGGAATGTGGAGAATGTATGCAGAGATCATGAGAGCATGGAAGCCATCAAGGTCACCGCTGCAGGTGCTTGAGAAAGAGATGGACTGTTCCCATAACAGGAGGACGTCTCATAATTGGACAATGTGATCACCCAGGGATGGGGGAGAAGGAGAAAGTATTGTTTAACAGGGCAAGCATTTACATGGGAAACCAGAGCTGGTTTTGTTTCTTCAGTACCAACATGGTATACTGTATCCAATAAAGTTTTACTTTTGGGCATTCAATTCTCCCAAGTGTTTCCTTGTTTTGGGTTCACTAATTGAACAGTTGACAGCAACATGTAAGTTTTGCCCAGTACCAGAAAAAATATATGAGAAAATGTCCTCTTAAATCACACCAGTGACCAAATTCAGCTCTCTTTTGGAAACCCTAATCCAAAGCACTACATATATTGTACCTCAGGGTGCAATATATTAGTTTGTTGTCTTGCTTACATCAGCACTGTCAAACCCGCGGCCAGGATGCGTCACACGCTGGCCACACCCACGCCCGGTTAGCAAAGGGAAAAAAGTCACTGCACATCACGTGACGATGCGGATTTGACACCCCTGGCTTACGTGGAACTACAAAACACCCAAGTGACCTGCCAGAGAGAAGGTGAGGCAGCTCTTGGTCTTCTGTGTGTGACACCCTTTCAGGTAGGGTCTAGGACAACTCACCACTACCAGCTCACTGCAGCCAGCTCCCACTGCCAAGTCGCCTCTGCCAACTCACCGCCACCAAGTTGCTAATTCGCCATGGGCGGCTGGAGGAAGAAAATGTTTCACTTCTCATCCAAGAAACTTGTTCACTTCCAACTCCTAGCTAAACTAAAACTGAAGAAGCTTCTTGGAGGAGAAATGAAATGCTTTAAAACAAAACCCCCAAGAAAGTTATCTTTGGGAAAAGCACCTTTGAGACGATAACCTGGATGGTTGAGAATCTCCACACTCACACACACACACTGTTATATGCATTGCTGAAATCCACACCATTCCCACCATCAGTTAAGGAAGTTATCAAATCAGAATATGAGATGATTAGTTTGGCAATATTTCTTTATGACAAATCCAGGCTGACTCTGCTAATTACCTTGTTGTTTTACAGGTCTTTAAAATGTGCATCAGACTAATTGGTCTGCTGAATCTTCCTTCTTCCCTTTTTTGAAGATGGGGGGAAACGTTTGCTCTTCATCACAGCATTTAAGGATTACACATAAAGAGCCAGCCAAACCGTCAGCTATTTGCTTCAGTACTACAGGAAGTAATTCATCTGGTCCCAGAGACTGAAATTCAAAGTAAAGAGTGATAACTTGATCATGTCACTCTTCAATCCTGCCTGAGTTTGTCTCCCAACAGATATTAAGGTTATTGAAGACTCTTATCTTTGCAATACCTCCTGAAAGAACTGCAATTTCCTACAGTAGTGTTCTCCTTAAGTGGGCAGGTGACAGAAGATACAAAGATTGCCTATTTGTTCCTTCACTTATTTCAACCCAGGGAAAATCTACACGCCTGCCAGATTCGTTCATGTGGCTTTTCCAGCAGGAATGGGTGAAGTTTACTTCCAGTGCAGACCCACCTACCATTTCTAGTGTTTCTGCTCCTTTTGAACACCTGTCTTTCATCCCTGTATTCCATGGAATCACCCCTCAGGTCTTCGCTTTACCTGTTAAATTGTATTTGCCATTCTGTTCTCTTGCTCATGCCCTTCGCTTTTTGTGTTAGTGGAGAGACTATACAGAACCCAGTCTTTATCTGAGGTCCCCAACTCAAGTTTTTATTTTTAGTCAACTTCACATTTTATCCACCAAGTTGAGTTTCAGAGCCGTCCACTGCAGCATTAGTGTTACCAAATTAGCAGGAAGCGGTACCTGATGTGATATTTTGCCTTACCCCTGATCTTTATCCCTTAGGCATCCATTAAGAATGGTGGTTCTTCTTCAAGGGCAGATGCCCCTTCTCTGCTCTTTAGCAATACAACCTCCTGTCCCCAGGACTGTTTTTCTTCTGGACAAAACCTGTTTCACCCCTTAGGACTTGAAAACCATGTTTCTAGCTCCAGCCATGCAGGATATTCTTCGGTGTCTGCCGAGACCACCTCCTTGCCCCACTCTCCTGACAGAGAATTGCTTCTGCTGCCAATTCCAGCTATAGAATGTCTTTTCTTTGAACCTATCTATCCTCACCCTTCTTATCAGTGATACTGTGGCCATTTGCTGCTTCAGGCTTTCATCATGCCAAGTACAAACCTGTGAGTCAGAGGAAGATATGGGCTCCTTAAATTCCCTGATCAATTCCAGTCCGGAGATTCATGTTACTCCTCTTTAATCAGCAGAAAACAGCTGCAATCACCCACACTGGGCAACGATAGAGTGGAACAGTCCAGGATCTGCTAAAGCATTTTGAATCGATGGCCATTCGGCCTCTGCCTGAAGGGCTCCAAGGAAGGGGAACATTTGAAGACAGCCTTCTCTTCAGCCGACAGAACAAACCTTGCTACTTTAAGAGTTCTTCACAACCCTCATTGCCTTGGCAGCCCTTCTCTGAACTATCCACTTGTTCATGTAAATCTCAGAACAAATCTCTCTTGCAGGACCTTGATGACTGAAAGCAACCAAGGTATCCTGTGTTTTGGGCATCCCTGGAAAGGACTTCTCCTTCCCCACCAGGAATTCCTCCTTTCCGTACACAGCAGCCACTGCAGCCCACGTACCCTCTGTTCAAGCCTATTATTTCCCTGGTCCTAGAGCCCCCAAGGCCCAGTACAGTTTAGCACCTTGTATTTCTCACCAATCTTCCCCTATTTGCACCACAGGCCTGACTAGGCGCTGCTCAGGAAGACTACAAGGTCACTGGACTATCAGATGAGAACTGAAGCTTCTCACCTCTGCTGGAAATACTGGATACTCCTCAAAGGCCTTCGTTGTGGCTTCTGTTCACTGCCTATTTCCCAACAAGTCTTAAACTCAGAGTTAAGAGAGATGCAGCCATCCACCCAAGTGCCTCCACTATTTGCTGAAAGCAGAATATTGTCTCTCTAAGCAGATGAAAATAATCCTTCAGCATTGGCAGTTCTCACTCAGGCAGACAATTAGGGGCACTTCCAGCTGTCTAGCACATATTCAAGTGCTCTCTACTGTCAGGCCCTCCACAGCATGTTGACAGCTATTTGTGGTTGCAAGTCATCATTAGCAAGGTTGGAGAATCCCGCTGATGACAGTTACTCACAGGGAGGCGTCTGCATGCAGGCACAAGCAGAAGCTCCAGAGTTACCAATTGCAAAGGGCAAAGAGGACCAATGTGGAAACAAAAATGAAAAAATCAGGCCCAGATCAGCGTGGCTTGAGGCCTTGGATATGCAAGGATAGGATTTCTAAGAGCAGACATGGGGAAGGGAGAAGGCTATCTGAAAGGAAGATGTACCCCCAGCAGATTGCGAGAGGAGTAGGACTGATGGACTGCACATATCGGGAGGGCAAAATTTGCACAATTTTAGATCCTTAAGGTGGAGTTGATTTTTGTTAAAGGATTCCTTCACATTTAAAATGCATGTTGACATTCCCACTCCTGTACAGTTGGAGCCCTAGCCTAGGTAGCTCTTTAATCGGCCTCATCAGTCCTTTAAATGATCACCAGGACACCTGTACCAAATAATCAGGTGTCGGAAATCTGATCTTCTTCTAGGACACACCCTCCCCCCAATATAGTGTTTTGTTCCATGAGAGTCATTCCCTGAGAAAACACGGCAGGAGTGAAGGGTGCAACTGACGGAAGTAAAAGGTTGGCCTCCTTTGAGTCAAGCTCAGCACCAGGGGATTTCACCAACACCCCTGAAGTTTTATTGATTGGCTGACTTGATTTATGTGGCCATCCAATCTCGTAGAATGACTCTGGGCAACTTATAAAGGCACAATATGGATGTTGTTTTCCTTCTCCTAGACCATTCAAAATAAGTAAAGAAGCATCTTTGATGCGTACCCTGATGTTCTACCCAGGTCTTACGGCACTTTAAATAAAAATCCTCCCAATACAACCATAAAAATACAAGGACACAAGGTGCCATCCTTGAATTAAGCTCAAAAATGGAAAATGGAGTGCCTGAATATTAACAATAGCACTAGAACTTAAGACTTATATCATTCCACAGTGCTTTAAGTGCTTTCTAAGCAGTTAGAGAGTCAGCATATTGCTCCCAACAAGCTGTGTCCTCATATCTGTTATTTCTCTGCCACTCAGTCCCACCTAGCAAAGCACTATTAATATATCCAAAATTATATGTATATAATTATATTATATATAATAATATATCTGAAATAGTACCGTTTCCCCCAAAATAAGACCCCACCAGAAAATAAGTCCTAGCACGACTTTTCCAGATGCTTGTAATACAAGCCCTTTCCAAAAAATAAGCCCCAGTTAGGATCGTCAGCCAGAGCTCTGTTGCAACACACCTATATGGCCATCCACCTTATATACAATAACTCTGGGGAACTTCCAAAATGTCAGCCTTCAAGGTAGTCTGAATAGGAAACCAAAACTATGAATACTAATACTATCTTGATGGTAAGGTTACTGTAACAGAATTGTGCAAGTCTGAAAGTGCTTCCTCCCTCCCCTGCCTTTACTTTCCACAGGACTAGGCAGAACCCCTTCTGAGAAGCTTTCTCCACCCCTACTCCTCCTTTGGACTCAGCTCACCCTTATCAGGCCATTGTCTAAGTCAGTGTTTCTCAATCTTGGACATTGTATGAGCTTCAACCTCAATTTTTGCCCTGAGAAATGCTGCTCTAGGTTGTGGCTCTTCCTCCTGTCTCCCAAGGCGATTTTCATAGCCCATTACACAAAAGCAGCAATAGAAACAACTCCCAGGGCTACAACACATTGTCCCTCCTCCACTGGCATTTACTGGGCTCTAACCTCATGCTAGCCCAATGATAGTGCAGAACGGATGCCCAGAGCCTAGACTGGAACCTCCATCAATGGGCAATTACGCTATCCAGGGCCTAGTGACCAGGTTCTGAAATAGCAAACTTGGGTTTGGAAATTGTGCTTTAAGAATCTCTTGAATGTAATGTCCAATGGGGTGGGAGATGGGGCTCCAGCATAGTTTGTTTAGTCATCCATCTCCCAAAAATCAAAGCCAATCAGATACATCCATCAGGAAGGGCTCAGCTCCACTCAGCATGTCTGCAAAGCACATAAAACTGCATGAATTATTCTGGGACTCAAGACCCAGGAATTGTGTGCAGAGAAAGAGCAGCCGGTCACCTGAGAAGATATTTGTTTGTTCAAAACTTGTCTGAAATGCCTACAGTATTTCACACTCCCATTTAGGAGTCTGGATTTACATGTTGAAAATCTGGACAAAGACTGGGAGAGGACGAGAAGGCAGCTTTTCATTAAGGCTGCTGTGCCCTTTAACTTTCATTTCGCTCTCCTTGGCTGGGTTTCCTCAGCCAGCTTGTGTCAATTTCCCCAGAATCACAAGTAGTTAAAGGCAGTCAACTAACAAGCAGAGGCAACAGCATGTACATCACTTGAAGCAACTCAGATAATGAGAACTTTAGTTCACACTATTCTTATTCTGGACAGCCCACCTTTGTCCGAGTAATTCTCTTTTAACATGCACTATGTTCATTTCACATACATACCAGCGATTCCCAAAAATCTCTCATCCCCCCAGAACCTATTTGCAGCCAAACATCCATAGCTGACCAAATTAAGTAACTGACTTTTTCTATATCCCTTTAGGCTTTATTCTTTGAGGATGTGGTCAGGAAGAGCCATGGGAAATAAGCCAGGTTCTCAAGACTGGTTTCCTCTACTGGTTAGCCACATAGATCCCCTTTTGCCCCAACAGCAGCTGAGGCACAACCTGAACATTTTCTTTAACTACATGGTTAACAACCAGGGAGAAGCTTTCTCCGCTCTGCTTTTGATTAAGAATGCTACAGTGTGAAGTCTAAGCACACAACCCTTCTACCGCAGCCATACGGTTTTTCCATAGCCACCTTTGCTTGGATGAAATGGCTGCTATCAGCTCTAGCCCACAATCTGCCAAACCTCCACATCAGCTCTCTTCTAGAGTCTTACTCAAAGTGAACCACAGCTGCCTGGTACTCTCATCTTCAAATAATAAATGACAGCACTGCATGGGGGACGTCCAAGTACACTTTCTCAGAGGGATACTGTAGTCTCACCAGGCTTGCTAGTAGGAAAAGAAGCACAGAACTGCCACGCATGTCTGATCCCTCTGATTACAGCTTCATTTGGGAAGCTTGGAAGAACTTCAAAGGTTTCAAGTGTCCTCACTAACTAAATGAATTCCTTGTATCTGAGAGGTACTTCACTATACCAGAAAATGCCATCATGGCTGCTTTTTAACAATTTCTGAAGCCACATTATACTGTCCTCTCTTCTCTGTCCCAATATTTGCCTCCAGGTTCAGCCCCTCAAAGTCAAAGCCACCCAGTCACTGGATGGGCCGGAAGACAGAACTGTGCTAGTTCAAGAAAGCCCAACATAACCTTCAGGAAGAAAAAGCGAAAGTAAAGGCAAAGCCAGCACCACCAAAGATGCTCATTTGATGTCATCCACAATATTTCCCCATTAAAGAATTTAAACCCCTCCAGATACACCTGGAACAATCAGCAAGGGAGCCAGCGGTCCGTGAGAGACTGTTTGTCGCCCAAAAGAAGCCACAGATTGAATGTGGACAACAAAAAAGAGGAAAGAATAACCCCAACCCAATTTCCTCGCCCCAAATCTATCCATTATGTCCCTATGGTAGCCATGACAATAAATTAGCCTTTTTCAGTCTGGGACCTGAAATATGATGAAATCCTAATTCCCAGAGGCCTGAGCCAGCTGGGACTTCCGAGAGTTATAATTGGCATCTCTGGAAGGCATCCAGCTGGGGAAAGGGCTGCATTAATCTGTAGCTACCTACATCCATAGTAGCTTAGAGAAAAGGACCAGGTAAAATGGAGGTAAAATCAGAAAGCATCAGGTGCAACCAAGGACTGGATTGTGAAGGAGAAAGGCCAGACAGTTGATGCAGGAAAGAGAACCCCATTTCTCACAAGTAGCCAATGTGGTTTGCATGCACCTTGCAGAGAGCGCAGTTGACTCAGGGTGGCAGGGGAAGCCTTCAGCAAGGACGGTGCTCTCCACTGTCTCCACTCTTCTGTTGAGTAAGCTTTGTCCCAGGGCTGCAGATCAAGACTGGAGGCTGGTCCTAGCATGCTTCAGCCATAGGCCAGGCTTTACCAAGAGGCTTCTGCAGAGCCACCGTTTATTAAAAAATAAACATAGCCCCCCTCCCCCCCTCCACATTTCATCAGAATGGATCTCAATAATAATTCCTTTACATTTTACTCTCACAAGGGAAAGCAGCCAAACGAGGGTGCTGGATAGGCTGGCTCCCCTCACCGTCTCTCTCTAGCAGTGGGGACAAAGCCAATGTACATCTCTCTCTGGGAATTCTCCTGCCTGCCCTGATGGCCAGGCAGTCTGGAGGCACCTAAGGAGACCACTCAGTCAAGGGCACATGGGTGGCCCTTAAGTGCCTGTGGAAGAATGAGACACTTCATTAATTCCCCAGGGGATTACACGGGTGGTGTAGTTTCACAGCCTCTGCTACATGTCCCATCATGCCGCTTTCTTTTCAAAGCCGTCCTCTTTGCCAGACCCTCCTGCACAATACAGGACAGTGCTCTTCCACTATTTCTAATCAAATACTAGTGAAAAGCGTTTCTTGTAAAGATAAACAGTTGGCTCCTCACTTTTGACTATTTAATAAAAATTAAATAACCAGAAACTCACTTTTCAAGGCAACTGCAAAAAGGAGCAGCCAGATGGCTTTGTGACCTTAATGAAGAATCTGATAGGCTGATACCAATTCATAGCCATCAGCCAGATGAATGCCATCTCTGCCAACTGCAAGATGCCCAGCAGATGGTGGAAGGGGGGGGGACTCTAAAGGGGAATCTGGGTTCAAATTGGGAGAGGTTCACAGGGGTGGCAAGCCGGTCACCTTCTGTTTGTCCACCAATTTGGCAGAGCTGTCAGAGGGGGAAAGGAGAGGACAGCATGCTAGGATCTGGCTTGAGCTCCTGAACGAATGGTGGGATATTTTTCCAATAAGGAAATAAGCATAGTAAAATGTACTCTTGCTTAAAGCAAGATATATTAGAGTTGAAAAAATTCTGCCAGAATTTGGCTGCAACAGCTGAAATGAAGTTTATCGCAGAGTCAAGGAAGCCCCATTGTTCTGTGGATCCTTTAGTCATCCTGAATTCAGGCCAAGGGAAAAAAAGCACTCCTCATCCACTCCCACCCACAACTGCACCACAAAGTCTACAGGATTCATTCTGAGACTCCCTTGGGAAAGGCAGGAGGGCTTTCAAGGTAGGCACTCACCTGCTTGTGCATTTCAATGTTCAACCCGTAAGACATTTCGTAGTACTAAAAAACAAAAGAGGGACAAGCTTTTTATTAACTGGGCAAGAAATGTTTGGAAGAAACTAAGCATGCCCAAAATTCAACATCAAAATGACAAAACTGGATTTATTAGGACCTAGAATACCTGAGTTTTGTACAGGTCACCCTAGCAAAACTAGAAAAAGACGGTCATCAAACATCTCTTCAATTGAGCAAGTGGCCGAACTCTCAGCTAGCCAGGCACAAATTGAGCCCCCGCTGCCTCCAGGAAGTACACAGCCCAAGCAGTTCTTGGAAGCCTCCCTGGGGCTCCCTCCAACACTCCAGAGCAAGGCACAAGGTGCTCAGTGCAGATGAAGCCATGGGGTTGGATACCATCATCACCCATCAACCCAGGAACGGAATGAACTAGGGCAGCACCCAATTTACAAACAATGCCAACTAGGCCAGGCATAAAGGGACACAATACAATGCTTAGAGTTATCCTAGAAATACTCCATACACAACTCAAGAGCTGAGCAGGAATAGGAAATCAGTTGATGATCTTTCAAGGAATACACAACCAACCTATTTTCCTTACAAGCCCTTTCAACATGCAAGAAAATGGCCACAAACATGCCAGTCTGCGTTCTTTGGAGGCCTGGCAGGAGAATCAGCCACTGCTCTGAAGTCAGGCTGCCTCAGTTTCCCCAGCCAGGTGAAGCCACTGTGGAGAGAAGCTTCCCACCCAGACTTTAGGGTCCCAGAGACAAATAGAGAATTTTGGGGCTATAGATGCCTTAAAATCTCAGCAAGCTTTGCATACCCAAATGTCATCGGATAGGCCATGCCACCCAAGTTATTAACCTCTGCCTAGAATAATTATTGAACAGCCACAACCGTAGGGATGGTTTGTGGCAGCAGTGAGTGTGGTGAGGAAAGAATGGCAGGAGCAAAAGCAGCTGACTACATACCACAGTGACCAAACATTTACCCACCACTGATCTTACATTCCCCCTGGGAACCTTCGGAGGCCACCTCCAGCCCAGTAATCCTTCTGGGCGAGGCCCCAAAAAGAGAAGTGACACCGAACACAATTTTGGTAGTTTGGTAGAGCAGCCCTTCCTGACGTCTTCTTCAGGTAGAACCTTTGACATGCACCAACAGAAGGACCTGAAGCTCAGCGCCTGTAAAACCCACTCAGACCACACAGAGCCCTTGCTACACAAGAGGAACAGAGCAGGTCAGGAACCTCAAACCAGGATCCACAATACAACGAACAGTTTTCAGGCCACACAACCAGAGCAGTCAGGATTACGGACCAACTTTTGAGCAAAGGGCCCACGTTAACCGGAGACTTTTCAGCGCCTTCCACGCAGGGCTGTGTATGAGAGAGCACCAGGCACCACAGCTGGGGAGAGCGGAGACTGCAATCTAGCCGAGGTCTCTCCCCTCCCCTCCCCAGCATGACCGTTGGGGCTATTTTTGAGAGCCCCAATAAGCGGGACTCAAAATTGAGGAGCAAGCAGATCCCTCCCAGTCCTGTTCATGCAGAGCCCGAAACGGTCTCTCTTACCATGACATAGTGGCGCTGCATTTCCGTCTTTTCACTTGCAAGCTTATCATACTCCACTTTCAAACTAAAAAATAGGAAATGTTAAAGTGACATGACATGCAAAACATCATTCCTTCAAATACAAAGGAAACAGGAAAGAAGATACCCACAAATCCAGTATTTTGACCTGAAACTCTTCCTTCCTTCCTGCATGTCTACTACTGTGCTCCTAAAAAGGTTTAAGCCTTCCCAAAAATGAACCTGGCACTCAGAGCTGGAGGCACAAAGCACAAACGCTCCCCACTTTCTAAAGCCAAAGCATCCAGAGGGACCGGCCTTCTGAACTCTCTGAATCGCAGCCTGCCAAGTACCCATCCAAAGAAAGGATAAAGGTTTCAGTTCAAGAGCACCATTCCTGGAGTTTCTTTTTATACAGGTAATCCTTGACTTACGACAACAATGGAGCCCCAAATTCCTGTTGCTAAGTGAGACATTTAAGTGAGTTTTGCCCAATTTTACGACCTTTCTTGCCACAACTGTTAAGTGAGTCACTGCAGTTGATAAGTTAGTAACCCAGTTGATAAGTGAACCCGGTTTCCCCATTGACTTTGTCAGGTCACAAAAGGTGATCACTGAACCTTAGAACACAGCAACGGTCATAAGTATGAACCAGTTGCCAAGCATCTGAATTTTGATCACATGATTAGGTGGATGCTGCAATGGTCGTAACTGTGAAAAACGGCTGTCACTTTTTTCAGTGCTGTTGTAACTTTGAATGGTCACTAAATAAACTGTTGTAAGTTGAGGATTAGCTGTACAGTTCAAGCAAGCAGCAGGCAAACCCAGTGGGTAGGGGGAAGGAAGCCACCAGCTGCTTTGGGCTTCCTTAACAAGCCAGAAGTTGGAATGCCAAGGCAAAAGAGCCAGCAGCCCTTCATTCGAGAGCCAATGCTCGGCACCGCCAGGATTTCCAAAGGTAAAGGTTTCCCGGTCAGTCGGGGCCACTGGGACACAGGGCTCATCTCCGTTTCTTGGCCAAGGGAGCCAGCATTGTCCGAAGACAATTTCCACGGCCACGTGGCCAGCATAGTTATATGCCAGAAGCGCACGGAACGCCCTGGCCTTCCCAGCCCAGTGGTACCTATCAATCTCCTTGCATTTGCCTGCTTTCGAACTGCTGGAGGGAAGGAGCTGGGACAAGGATCATTGATGGGATTTATTCCCAAGCAAATGTGGGCACTCAGGCCCAGAAGCTTTAGCGCACAGCTTGGAATCCAAAGCATTTCTCAGGGGAGCCGATGGAAGAGAAAGGGAGGCAGAAAACAGCATTTGAAGGGGGAGAGGGGCTTTCCACAGAGAAGGGGCGCCTACTTCCTGCCCCCCCTTATTTAAGAGTGCCCCTGAAGGCCCGGCTGCAGGGTCCAGCGGGCCGAGGGGAGGATGCTCACCTGTGGTACTGGGCCTGCAGAAACTGGAACTCGTCCTTAATCCTGTCACAGGATTCAGCCACTGTGAATTTAAAGCCAGGCTGTCCAGGCTGGTGGGGGCCCTGAGGAAGAGACACGCTGACTGGTGGCTGGGGGAGCACAAGCCCTGCTCCCCATGCCAGCGCAACCGGGGTGGGACTTCAGACCCTTCCCCTCCCAGCATCATGGGACCATCTGGGCTCTCCCCCCAAAAGAGCATTGGATTGGCTAGAGCTCAAGGGGGGGGGGGATGAAGGGTTCCTTAAAAAGAAGCGGCTATTGCTTAATGAGGAAATGGCAACAGATAATACTATCTTAAAAACAACATTCCGGATCCTCCCTGACCGGAGATGCGGTTTTACACACATTTGATTTATAGGTCAAACAAACCAACTTGCCAGCATCCGGGCTAGTTTCAATCAGCCGCGGTGGCGAATCTATTGCTTCCCCTCCCCCCACCCAGTTTAACTGATTGCAAGGCCGGAGGGACCCAAGGAAAAGCACCCGACGGGGGTGGGGCTGCTTTGGACCTTGGAGGCGGCCCCGTGTCCAAGAAAGAAAGGTTCTCCGGGCCAGGCGCAGCGCCACTCACCGGGTGCCGCCCCTGCGGATACATGGCCCGCCCCAGCAGGCGCGGCAGGCCCGCCGCCACGGGAACGAGACTCTCCTGAAGCCGGGACAAAAGAGGCGAGCGCGGACGGCTCAGCACCCGCCGCCCCCCCCACCGCCCCCGGGAGCCTGGCGCGCCTCCTCCTCCTCCTCCTCCGGGTGGAGCGGCAGCGGCGGGGGCGGGCGGGCTTCCCCCGGGCGGGCGGCGGCCGAGAGAGCTGCGCCGCCGCTCCCGGGCATCCTAGCCCCCCAGGCTCGCCAGGATTCTCCCCGGCCCGATCCGGCGCCGCTCAGCCAAGCACTGCCGGCACTTCGGCTACGAGCCTCGGCAGGCCGCTTCCCGGGACCCGAAGCAGAGGAAGTCTGGGCGAAGCGCTGCGCCGCGATTCTTCCCGCGGGAGCCGGGAAACGGCAGGCGAACAAAGCCCGGGCGGGCCGAGAGAGGCGTCTCCTTCTCCTGCCGCTCCGCGGAAGTCCAGCCAGGCCGCGGAAGCGCTTCCGCCGCGCAGGGCCCCGAGCGGACTTCCCACGGTCCTTGCCCCGAGGCGCCCGCTCCGGCCAGGCTCGACGGGCAAAGCGGGGATCGCGGGGCACGAGCCCCTGCTTTCCGCTCTTCTCTGGCCGCGCTGGTGTCCGGGCAGGGGCGCAAGCGGCGCCGGCTCCTTCCCGGGTCGCCCCGCACCGTCGGGCTCCTCTCCAGCTGCGCAGGGGGGGAGGGGGGAGCGGCGGCGGCGGCGGCCGGAGGAAGAAAGAGGCGAGCGGGGGGAGGGGGAGGGGCGCGTCCCCACCGCTCTGCGCCAATCACCGCGCCGGGATCCCACGTGGGGAGCTCCCGCTCTGATTGGGGCCTGGCAGGAGGGGGCGGGGAGCGTCCCGGGCCCCCTGCGGGCGGCGCTCCTCCTCCGGCGGCTGCAGTTGCGCCGGGCGGCCCGACGCGGCTCCCTGCCGAGCCTTCGTGCCCCTGCTTCCGCGGGCGGCGGAGGTCGGCCCCTGCCGTCCGTTCTAGCCGAAGCATTTCGGAGCCGTCCAAGGCGAGATGACAGACCTCCCGCGGGGAAGGGAAAACCGCGGCTGATGCACCGCGACGGGGCTCCCGTTCGCCGGAGCCGCCGCCCCCGGGACGCGCCAAGCCAGAGATTCGCCCCGCTTCCCTCGGACTCGGGGCCTCCGCGCGCCCGTAGCCGGGCGGGCAGAGTCGGGGCGCTGCAGGGCGGAGGGCCGGGGTCGCGGCGGCCTTTGCGAAGGGCTGGGCCTGGGGGGTTGGTTGCCCTCGAGCCGCCGGGAGCGCAGTCGGAGGCGCTGAAAGCAGCAGCCGCGCTTCGCCCGCGGGACATTTCCACTGCCGCCGGGGAGCCTCCCCTCCCGCAGCCGGGAAGCGCCGGTCGGAGAAGGCGCCGAGCGCTTCCCCGCTGCCTCGCAGTAGAGGGTGGTAGCTGTGCCGGAGGGTCGCCCGTGCCTCGGCAGCCTGAGGCAACGGTGCTCCTAGCGGCGTCAAAAGCGCCGCCCCGCCC
>JANHFL010006599.1:43727-59391 GCA_032468155.1 Oxyrhabdium leporinum | reverse complement strand
CCCCCCCCCCCCAACTCATTGCCGGAACTACTGGTTTGCCTGAACCAGTCCGAACCGGCAGAATCCCACCTCTGTTTTTGTCTTCTGAGACAGTCAACTCCCAAGACAATGGTTAAGTGAGACGTTTCTTAAATATCATGGTATATTGTTCTAATTCTATTCATCCAATCCTCCATACTTAAAAAAAGCTATCAATCTATCAACAGTAATTCTAGCCATAAAATTTGAATTGTGTGGGACTATTCATATCTGGATGGAAATTACAGCAATCAAGAGCCATCTTTGGATGCCCAGATAACTAATCATGAAAGCATGCACTATATCCCTGTGCCACCTACATCTCACTTTCCTTAATTGACCTGAAAAGCTTGTTCAATTTTTAAGGTGTGCTAGATTCTCTTAATCAAAATTACACTGGACATGCTCTTTGGCAATTCTGAGATGTATAGTCCCATCACATCTGGAAGGCAACAGTTTGGGAAACGTTACCATGAACAGAAACTATAAATGACATTTGATTGAACATATAGATTGAGATTGATCTCAATATAGCTGTGACAACTTTGTAAACTGCAGAATTCAATTATAGTTTTTAAATTTTCTAGTTGAATATGTGGAAGTTGGGGAATAGATAGGTTGAGACTGGGACTTCCCAAAATTCTGGGTGAAAAAGGATCACTAGTTCAATAAATGTTGCTTTTTCTGGAATTGAAGAATTTTAAGTATAAGCACCTGTCTATGTATCTAGTGATAGAATATTTAGGTGTAGCTCAAACCAATGGAATTTTTCTCCTATTATTTGACTCAGGCTGATAGCTTCTTCTTATCTCATTATAAATGTCCCTGTGAATGACCTGGGTAATCAGAGTCTTCTGCTTTCAAACCCTTGAATCTACAGTATTCTAAAAAGCCTAACTTTGCCCATCTTTGTTAGATAATGGCATTGAATATGTGTCTATTTATCCAGCTTTCACATAACCAAGACTTTCTCCCCAAGATCACTTGAAAATAATTAGCAGATTATTAAATCTACAAGATATGTACCATGATCATCATGATCATGATTTTCAAAATCATGGCTGCTGTTGAAATGTTATTATTTTGATGGAAAGAATGAAAAGAAGGGAGGAAAGAAGGGAATAGGAAATATGTATATTTAAAGTCCAGCATCTTGATGTGTGTGTGTCTGTGTGTGTGTGTGTGTGTGCGCGCACACACACACACACACACATACACACGCTCAAATACATTTCCCACCTGTGCTGTGACAGATTGATGAAGGGGCCCTGGGAAAGTGTTAATTGCTCTTTTTTATGCTTGTGGTTTGGAGGTTCAAGAGACCTTCTAATTAAGGAATCTGTAGAAGAACTGGTCGTCTTATAATACCAAGAAAGGGCAATGGTAGTCCAATTGCTTGACAGCTTGAAGATGCATGCAGGGTAAGAGGATAAAAATGCCAGAAGTGCTCGGTTGTTGTCATGTGGCAAATGCAAGCTATTTCTAAATGTCTTTTTAAAATGAAGATATGCTCTGAGTTTGTAGTTTCTGCAGTTCTGTGCCAAGAGCGAGTTATAGCATGCAGAATTCAGCATCCGGCTAATTTCAGTTGCCATAAAAATCCCCAGGTCTCTCTCCCAAACCTGTCTGTTGCTTGCAACATCCAATGCTTTTTACAGCTGGGCCAGCAAGCCATCAGTTTAAATGAACAAAGCAGACTGTTCTCTTATCCTCCCAAGACCTACATTTATAGTATCCACATGCTGGGGTAATTATGGCTAAATAATTTAATACTATAAAAAACTGACATATCCATTTAGGCGCAGTTCTGTTATATTGTTTAACTGTATTGGGGTGCTGACCTCTATTAGATGACTAATATTCTGACTAAAGACTGGTCATTTTCCCCTTTCCTTCTGGTTAGATTTTATGCATAAAGAGTTTACTCCACTCCTAAAGACTGGTTATTAGCGAGCATGGACTGGTTGGCATTATGGAAGTTCAGCACAATCATAATCACATTTGATTACCAGTTCTGAACAAGCCAGAGATCGCGCTTGTAAATGAAAATGTTCTCTCTGTTTAATAGCTCTGGGATTTGTATGTGATCATGCTGTGTGACCAACTAAAATAAAATAATAATAAAAATGAATTAGATTATTTGCTAATGCCAAGGCACATTAAATATTTTTTGACAACAGAGAAGATGCTTTCTAAATTGTAATTAGCCTGGAAATTATTGCACAAAGTCAGCTTCCCCGTAATCCTTTAAAATCAGAAGGGTTGTAATTGGCCTTGGAGATTCAACACTGCTTTGTGCTTCATTTTCCAGAAGTTCTGGTTCTGCATGTGTAATAGCTGGATCCTTTGCGGCTGTGATATAAAGCTCCATCAGGGAGGGGGAAAGTGCGAAGCAAGTAAAACAATTGGATTATTTCCCACACTTGCAATGCATGCTAATGGACAGAGAACATTGGTAAACTGCGCTTAGACTAACATGTAGAGAAACGTGGTGAATGTTGATCTGCATTACATAATGTCAAGAAGAAGAAGAAGTTAGATGTATACTGAGAAATTGTGTGTAAGAATATTACAGGTGTGGGTAGCTTAAAAATAATCAAATTAAATCCTATCTTGTGTAGGGGTGCATTTATTTTCTGCTCAGCTTTCTAAAGGGGAAAGAGTGCATCCTTTTTGAGAAATGATTTTCTGTTCACTGTATCATATACGAACCACATTCTGACTTTTTGCAGATGATCTTCCAGAATCCTTGTAATGATATGGCAATAAATGTTCAACAACTATTTATTAGTTCTCCTGAGGTCAATCCAATCACTCTCCATGATACATGGAAGGCAAAGCACAGAGGTTCTGCCACGTTGCGAGAACATTGATGGCCAACACCCCCTCATCAAACCATTCAAAATATGATTGTATGAGTGACCACATGTAAATTCAGTGACCACATGAAACATATTTCAGCACAGGAAGCCTGAGGGAACTCAATAGCCTGCTGTCCTACTCTGATTCCACATTATTTACTCCTCTTGTGTAGCTTCCACTAATTTGGCTGGGAAAAAAGAGAGGGTATTCGATTGTGTTTAGTGTTTCTTTGGTGAAGAAAGGTCAGCTTAGCCTGGAATGAAGTCCTTGGAGCAGTGGTGGCTAACTTTTTGGCACCGAGTTAGGGTTGAAGAGCAGCTCCCCAATGCGTGTGTGGGAACGCCAGAAACCGGAAGCTTAGCTTCCTGGCACGCGCATGCGCGCTGGCCACCTGATCTTCCAGTTTCTAACAACTTCCTGGCCGGTGCATGCATGCACTCTGGGGAGCTGCTCTTCCAGTTTCTGGCGCCTGCGCATGAAGACCAGCTGGCCGGCACGCACATACGATCTGGGGAGCTGCTCTTCCAGTTGCTGGTGCTCCTGTGCGCATGAAGACCAGCTGGCTGTGCATGCATGCGCTCTGGGGAGCTGCTCTTCCAGTTTCTGGTGCTCCCATGCACCTGAAGACCAGCTGGCCGGCATGCACATACGCTCCGGGGAGCTGATCTTCTGGTTTCTGGCGCTCCTGCATGCACAAAGACCAGCTGGCTGGCGCATGCATGCGCTCTGGGGAGCTGCTCTTCTGGTTTCTGGTGCTCCTGTGTGCATAAAGACCAGCTGGCTGGCACACACATATACTCCAGGGAGCTGCTGTTCCAGTTTCCGGCACTCGCACATGTGTGAAGACCAGCTGGCTGGCGCGCCAGAACCCAGAAGAGCAACGGGCGACGGCTGGCATGCCCGGAGAGATGGCTCTGCGTTCCACTTCCGGCACATGTGGCATAGGTTCGCCATCAAGGCCTTAGAGAGATCACTTAGTTCAGTCCAGACTTTGTCTTGATTTGACAAAAGGAAACCTGGTTATCATCAAATAATGTGTCCCTTTAAAAAATAAAGAAAGAAAAAAAAGGGGAAAAACCCACTCCAAAACAAGAACAACAAAACCCCCATGGCGTAGCCCTTCTGAGGGAAAATAGCAAGGCAGATTTTGGCCTCGATGGTTACTTTTGTCAGCATTTCTTGAAATGGATTTTCTCCAGATCAGATTTATTTTCCAGCCAGACTGAAGCCTCCAGCTATGAATGCAATCCTTAATTAAGGCCTCTTCCTAGGCAACATGTTAAGTTTTACTGCTGTCCCTTCAGGACAGCCAAACATTTTACTATTACAAAATTTGGGGAGGTTCTTCATTCATTGCCAAGTGACAGATATAAGGGGCTGAAAGCTGCTGAAGTACTGTTGCACAAGGGTTACATAAGCTTCTTATATATTCGATGTGAACGAAACTTGCAGAGTTTGTATTCTCTGTAACAAGCTGTTGTGTTGGAAATGTTCTGACAGAAAAAAAAATGGATTACATAGAATCATATCTTCATTGTTAGTTTAGAATTAACAAAATCTGCTATAATTTTTGAAATATTTCCTTTGTGGTGAATAATTCAAATTCTAATTATTTGAATCTGTGAAGGAGTGATATATTACCCTTGCAAAGCTGGGTGTGACCCCCCATTGAGTGGGGCATTTTGAGCCCCTTTTCCTTCTTTCCCTGATCCTGGATCAGTAGTATTAAATGGAAGATTATTTTTTCTTGGTCTAGAACTAAGGAGAACTTTCCTGACAGTGAGAACAATTAATCAGTGGAATGGCTTGCCTCTAGAACGTGTGAGTGCTTCATCACTGGAGGTTTTAAAGAAGACATTGGATAGCCATTAGGAAGGAAGAACGGTGGCCTTTAAGTTGTCCTTCAACACTTAACCTCTGAGTAATAGACTGAATAGACACGGAAACCTGGACAGTCTTTTCCATTATGGGGAAATGCACTGTATTGCTCTTTTAATCAGGAATCAGCAATCTCTTGTAATCCTGGGCAGTATTACATGATTGCCTCTGTACATCATATGCAAATGCACATTTTTGTCCTACTTACTGGTGAAGCATTTCCTCTTTGGGGCAGATATGCCAGCTATCATATTTCCATGAAAAAGAACACTGCTAAGCTTATAATTAAGATTAAAGGGCCTACATTCTATGTGCTAAAGGACATAAGAAGCGAACCTCAAAGGGTCTCTTGGAAAATGATTTAAATACTAGTAGTGTGTGAAAAAAATACTTGCTAATTGATTGTATAGTAAAACTAATAAGTGATTTTTTAAGACTAGGGTGTTCTTAGAGTTTTCCAAACAATGATGCTAATGCAATTGAGTGCTTACTCACTTGCATTCACACTTTTATGACCAAATCTTGTAATCTTTATTGTGGGCTTACTCAGGCAAAACTCATTTTGAGTCAGTGGAAAGTGTGGACTGAATCACAGCTGGTTGAAATTGCTAAATCATCCAGCCTTGGGATTAATAGACTGGATGACCTACAGGTCTTTTAACCTTAATGGACAGTTGGAAATTTGGGATTAAAAGACTGGAAAAATAAGAAGAAAAGATAGTGATCACAGCAAATTGACTTTTTTTTACACTTTTAAAATTTTCCATTAATTTTGGAATTCATATGTTAAGAGACTGGTTTGACTTCATCTAAAAAAATCATCCCCATTAAATGTAGGGCTTTTATTAACTCTGGTTTTCTAGAAGATTAGAGTTGCTCCTTGTCAGACACTATTGCTGATTTGCCTCGATGATCCATGATTCAAGCAGAAGTTGGGAAAAAGCATTATTTGAGATCCTGGAGAACCAGTTCTAATTCCAAAAGTGCTTTTTCAAGAGGCAACTAGACTTTCTGGTGTGTTTTTTTTTGAAGACATTTGAAGAAGCTTCTTGGATGAGAAGCGAAATGTCTTCAAAGAAAAACCAGAAAGTCCAGTTGCCTCTTGAAAAACCACCTTTGGGACAACCATGACTTGGATGAATGAGAATATCCCTAGACAACCAGTGCTAATAGATCAACTTTTCCTAATCTTCTATCTGTCCATTCTGTGGGAAATTAATTCCCAAAATTTCTTGCCATCCAAAAATTCAATACATCTGTGCTAGTCTGGAAAAGAATGCAATAGATAATAATGGGCTAGATAATAATTTGTGACCTTCATATTTGTAGTGGAAGTCTATCTCCTAGATACAATTTTCATTTCACATGTACAAATGGCCTTTTCTTGATGCAGCCAAATAGTGAACCAATGTTTTGTTTAACTTGAATTCTACGATCTAAATCTGCTGTATAATATTTACCTTTTGCTTTTTATCCTCTTGTTAATGATAATATTGAGTGGCACTGTATTATATTGCCTTTTAAGTAATTTATTATTAATAGGTTGAATTCAGACTTCATTACCTTGATTAAACTGACATCAGCAAGAATTAATATGCGTCTTGCATCCTAATAATTTCCATGGGTCTTATGACAAATAAATCCAGATCCAACCCTACATTGACTTAAAATCTAATTTTATGAACAATGGGCATATTTTTTTTAAAAAAATATAGTTATGTAGTGTAGCAATTCCATTAAATGGTCAAATTCCATCCTATTGCAAATGATTAAGGAAATCTTACTGCAAATGATTAAGGAAAAAAAATGACAAATGCCAACACATGGAACTTTTGGCATAGGAGCTAACAACTAAGGGATGAGCTGCATCTGATGATTGGCATGGAGTGGCACTGAAATTTCAATGTTTTCAATCTATCCCACTATTTTGTTGCTTAGGCAGGGGAACTTTTTTCTCTGGAATATCATTCTTCATTCACCTTTTTGTCAACAATCAAGGGTTCATCTAAGTCAGAACAAGAAAATCCAACATATTTTTTTGATGTTGTCTTCCTTTTTTTCAGAACTTTTTGAAGGTAATTTAAACTATCTTTTATGAAGGGGTTTCTACCTTGTTTGAGCATGGCTGGGAGTTAGCAGTCTGTGATGAATATAGTGAAAGGTTTTACCAGGACTGTTTGGAAAAATGGTATCAGGACAACTGGAATCCAGCAGTGCTGTCTGATTATTATTGGGGACAGCTGCAAGATGCATCAGGCAATGAATATGAATGAAAATCAGCAGCAAAACACTTTTGACCCTGTTGAACTCATGCAGCACATCAGAAACATTACAATACATTATAGTAATTAAAAGTTAATTTCATATTTCTCAAGATTTCTACATCACATAGTCATTCTGACATACTTGTATTCAACTTGAAGGGGTCTATCATAATCACCAAAAGTTTTCAGGAAACAAAAGTTTTGAACGTTATTTTTTTGTCCAGTTTAATCACTGCATTAACCATGAACAGCAGAAACATAATAGAAATTTTATTCTGAACTGTTGGAAAATACAGTATTCTGTCTTTTTGGTCAACTTGTGATCAAATAAATGTCATATGGGTACAAATGGGTGAAGTGGTAGAAGAGGATGAGATCAAAGCACTCTTAGGCTTAATCTAGGCTCCCTTGGAAAAGACTTTTCTAGTATTCCTTCAACAAACTTACATTTTGGAAAGAATTTTTGCCTACAGTGTTGCTGATATTTTAATAAGTGGACCAGAAAAATGCATTCCCTAACATGGTGGGATGTAGATGGTTCTTCTGGGTGATAATTTTCTTTTCCTGGTCAAAGTGAGGAAAATTGGTGAGGAAATGTGCAAATTTCCTGCAACTTTTTTTGGAAAGTGAAATTCAGATAAATTGTTGACATTGGAGAGTGGCAATTTCTTATTTAAATGTTATAGTATATCTACAACATAGTAGTAATAATAATAAACACCCCCCCCCCAAACAACAATCTACATGCTGTATCAAAAATTATCATAGACCTAATAGGGGCAAATATAGCTTCATTTTCTTTTAACAGTTCATTTCCCAAAATAGCTTCCCACCCCCCCAAAAAAAAAAGAACAAGGTTTGGTATAAAGTATTGGCCATCTCTAGAAATGTTTTCTTAGCTTTGGCTATTTGTCCTAAGATCTTTTCAGGCAAGGGTGTCATCAGATCCCGGAAAACTTTCTTGACAAAGCTTGTTGCTACTCTACTGGAAAAGAGGTCAAGAGTATAGTAAATAGTAAGACCTGCCAACCTCAGGATCTTGCAACTAAGTAATAGAGATTGTGGGCAGGTGAGAACAAGTAACTTTTGAGAAGGTGGTGATTGCAAAATGTGAAAGGCTGCCTATGTGAACTCAGACTGGTGACTAATAAATAAATAGCCCTTATATACTCATATCTGCCATTTGATGCATCAGGCCTTTCTGCCAAAGGCTCCTATGAAAACTGAGAATCCTGTCTCTTTGCCTCATCATGAAAGGGGAAGGAGGGGGGAGGATGAGGACTTCTCTACAGAAACCTTCAACCTCAGGGTAACTGTGAACTGTGCATCATTAGCCTGGGGCGCAATTTTCAGTGTTGAGTAATGGCTTTTCTCACAATCCATCTTTTATATTAATGTCTATAATAGCACTGGGTAGTATTTCTGTGGTTTAAAGTGACCTAGAAAGAGAAGGATGTGAGTTTCTAGAACTTGGTGGACCTCTCACTATGGCTGAATTATAGTTTCCAGTAGCTACTTTTGGCTTGGCAAGTGAACAGGGAAGGTGGAACTGTATTTCAGCAATATTGCAGGGAAATCACAAAATCCCTTTTACCATACATTCTCAGAAAGGTCTTCATTTTTGTTAAATTTATTTTTACCTCTTGCTTATATCTATGGATTGTAAAATATGTCCTTATTATTTTATTTATTTATTTTTATTTAACAAAGTACATAGACACCCAACCACCACATAGGTGCCTCTGCGTGCTTACAAGGTTTGGTTTAACCATGAGTTTTTCTATGCCATATTTCACCACATTTACATATGCTAAGCAACAACAAAACTACATATCAGATATTGAGGAAACGACTGGTTTCACATAATAAGTTATGTTTTCTTTACAGTTCACAACTAGGTCCAGCAAGAACCTTCATCTCAGTCCCGTCCCCCCCAGCACACATACTCTTTTGTAGGTTATTAATAGGCAAAATAAAACTATAACTATAAGTCTGCTGGAAAAGAGAAGCTCTTCGAGGATCCTGTTAGGAGGAGAAGAGGAAAGTCACCCCCCCCCCCAAATAATGGTGGTGGACGGAAAAGAGATTGTGGCAAGCCACATGCTAACAAAAAGGAGAAGCAAAGTTCTGTGAGAAGCAGTAGTATAAGAAATGCTGCAGGATTTTATTCACCATTTTCCCTCTGAAATAGTAGCATGTATTGGCCAAGCTAGACAGCTAAGCATAGCCAACCCTGGATAGTATGTGGTGAGAAGAAACATATCACATGAAGGCAATAGGAAATTACTTTTGTATTATTTTATGACAATTTCAGGGGTATGTCTATGTAAGTCACTATGATCTGCCTTTCTGACTAAAGGGTCGAGTTGAAGCCTGTTGTCCCCCTTCTAAACTTCTATAGTTTCCAGCACTGCTCACCTCACGAGGTGACCTTACTCAAAAAACATCATGTGGCTGTTAAATAGGAGCAGAGAAAATACTGAATCCCATTGCACCCCATAGTTTAGGAGCCAAGGGTGGGACCTGTCATCCCCAATCAACACCAACTTAAACCGGCTACTGAGGAAAGAAGAAAACTAGGTTAGTACAGGGCCGATCACTCCCAACTCCTACAGAATGATACCATGATCAAAGGTATCAAAGTCTCCTGATAAGATAAGTAGTGCAAGGATGGACACACTATCCCCATCCCACTATCACCACAGGTCATCAAAAGTGACCAATGCTGTTTCAGTCCTATACCCAGAGCTGAAACCTGACTGAAAGGGGATCCAGATAATTTGCTTCATCCAGAACCATTTGAAGCTGTTGCATGACCACCTGCTCAACAATCTTTCCTAAAAAGGAAAGATTGGGTACTGGATGAAAATTGTCCAGAATGGTTAGGTCCAGTGAAGGCTTCTTAAGGAAAGGGTAGACAACACCCCTTTAAATCACTTCTCTCAAAGAAGAATTTACCACTGTTGAAATCATGTCACTTCCCTAGAAGCTTTTGCCAACCAGGAAGGGCATGGATCTAATAAGCAGATGGCCAACTCATAGTCATAAGGACCCTGCCTGTTTCCTGGGGCCAACAGGTTCAAACTCCTCCCAGATAACTTGGAAAGACTTCCCCAGGCATTGCCAGAGGACCTGTATCAGTTGGCATCCAGCTAGGAATGAATCTAAGCAATTTTGTTGATAGATACTCTGCAAATGCCTCCACAGAGTCCAGAAATAGTATCCCAAAGTCCTGTTTCACTGTATTCCATCACATCAGCTCTCCTTTTGTAGGCACAATCCTTCATAATAGTTTCTTTAGTTTCATCTGCAGACAGTCTCGGATTGGGATTTGTGATCAGATGGGAAATGTGGAGATTAGACAGATAAAAAATAATGAAATCATGGTACATAGAAGACTGAGATAAATGGTCACTACTTTTATGATTGATATAAACTAAATTGCTTGTTTAATGTCAGGAAAACAGAAATGCATAGGATTCACCAGGGATTAATTCCTACATTTCTTCAGGCAAGTATAATTATTGGTTGATTCAACAAACGATAATTTCCAAATTCCATAATTGATTGTTCCACTTTATTTTGCTTATCTTCACTTCAACAACAATAGTCAGTTGTGGGCATCACATTTAAGAAAGATTTAAAGAAATCTGTAACAGGTTCAGAGAAGGGCAACAAAGATGATCAAAGGCCTGGAAATCAATTTGTATTGGGAGAGGTTGAACAAGCTGGGCATTTTTAGCCTTGAGAAAGATATAGAAGATGGGTATGAAAGGACTGCTCAAAAATCTGAAAAGATATTTTAAAAAAAACTTCACTCTAAAGTGTAAGATGTGGAATAATGAATTTAAGCTCTAGGGAGGCAGATTCTGATTGTTTTCAAAAGCTTCCTGAAACCAACAGCATCCACTTGACACCCAAAGATTAGCTGTTGAGAGAATGCCTGAGGAAGCATCAAACATGGGATGAAGTTCAAGCAGAGTAATTACCATAGTAAAACAAGACTCTGTATGGGATGTGCCACTGACAGATAGCTGAGGTGATCAACTTTGGAAAATTATATCAGTGACTGAAAAGGGCTGGATTAAAAGATAGCACTCATCATAGAAGCACAAGAACAGGCCTGATCCATAGAAGCAGGGATCCACCACTCTAGACAGGATCCAAGGTGCAAACTATGCAGAGAGGCCTCAGAGACAGTCCATATAATGGCAGGGTGTAAGATGCAGGCAGGAACAGAATATACTGAATGGCACAACAAATAGCTGGCATTATGTACAGGGACATCTACATGGTCTAGACTCTCCCAAATCCAAATGGGAGATTCCACAAAAGGCCATGGAAAATAACAGGGCTAAAATCCTGTAAGTCTTCCAGATCCAGATGGACAGTTACTGGCCAATTAGCCAAACATCATGGTAGTAGACAAAGACCAGAAGACAGCTGTGCTGATAAATGTATAAAGTATCAGGACAAAAGGGAATGAGAAGCTGGAAAAGTACGAGTCTGAAGGATGAATTTGACAGGAAGTGAAAAGTAAAGGTCCCAGAGGTCCCAGTGGTAGTAGGAGTCCTTGGGGCTTTGCTTCCATGCCTCTTAAACATAGAAGAATGACTTCAACAGACTCCGGAATAACATCAGAGCATTCTGTCCAGAGAAGTGCAGTGCAGGTCAGGTCAGGCCAGGCCAGAAGACAGCTAAGATATTTGACAAAACCCTCAAACTCCCAGGCCTTTGGTAGATGACCTGAGATTGAGGAAGACATGTACTTCCCATAGGAGTGAGAAGGGATTTTTTTTCATGCATATGCATTAAAATATAAAATGAACTAAAATTGATTGTTTTATCCTGCTGTACCCTTTAGAAATGCCCCTAATTTGTCTCAAGACAATTTAGAATTTGAAGTATAGAATTCTTGTTCATTTAGGATCTATAATTTCAATTGTAAGAACAAAAGAAATAATGGAGCTTAGTTTTAATACTAGAAATACTTATTTTGAAACATAATATTCCATTAAAATCAGTGAGTAATTGCCCTTCTGATCAATACAGAAAAGCATGCCTTACTGATGAGCCTGTGTGAGCAGGTCTACCAAGATTGAGTAAGCTGGAAGAGTAGAAAAGCTTTATCTCTGGCTAAATGGTAAACATACTAGGCAATTGCACGCAGCTGTAATGTGGTTTATACAGAGATTAAGCATTTGTCTGACTTCTTCACAATGCATTTAACTCTCTGTCCCCACCCCTGTCCTGTCTTGAACAATGCAGTTGCTTGACAAAATCATGGTTGACAAAATCATGAAGGTATTTATTGCTTAGAGATGGAATTGTGGCAAGGTGCTTCTTGTCATGATGTGTAATATCACCTGTCTCCTCTTAAACCTATATACAGGTCATAGCTCAGTCTTGAAGCACCTTAGTTACCCAACCTCAGGAATCAGTGTGGGAGTGTTGGATGTCTAAGTAGGATTCAGGTTAATACTCTTGGGAATCAGATATACCATCTCTCAGATACTCTACGTGACCAGATACAGACACATACAGACATATTTTGTTTTACTGCCTTGCGCTGTTAGTGGCATTTTTGCAAATTGCTAGAAAAGAACTTAAAAAACTAATTAGATCTTGAAGATGTATATGAGTTTGAAGAATGTGATTGATGCCCGCAAAGGTACAGCTTCTTAATGGAGGCCTCCTGACAGCAGTTGCCGAAGCCCATTTAACGGCTGATGCCTTGTTGTGATCCATGTTGTCATTTTTTCATTACTGATTAAAATTAAAAATCTGCTTGGCAAATCCATTGTAAAAAATTTCCTTCATGAAAATCGACGGGTACAAATTATTTTGTCAATCGCCTGGCAATCAAAATGTGAGTTCTTCATGCACAATTCATTTTGTCCTCCCCCTTTTCTATGTTCATACCAGGGACTCCACCTAACTAATTTTTGAAAGGACAGAAAGCAGCATTAGAAACACTTAAAATATATATATTAAAGACTTATCTGTATGTTTTGATTAAATGTCCTCTTTTTTGCTCTTATCATAAAAGTGGAAGAAATATTTTCCCCCTTATTATGGAACTCATGGTATGCTGTGTAATTGTCTAATGTTGTATAATGACAGGTGAATAGAAGTAATAAAAGTCTTTAATAGAAATAAAATGTGGAGAAATGCAGCTCCCCCAGCCCCCAAAACCAGCAACAAACCAGCTCTGCCTTTTATGCAGAATAAAAAAAGTAAATCTTGCTATAGTTATTTTCTGAAACCATCTGCAGCACATTTTTCACTTCTTTTCCCATTTTCAAGCAGCTAAAAAACTAAAAAAGCCTTTACAACTTATCAACCAGGAATTGATCTGTACTTAACATCAGCTCTATATAAGTACATGAAGAACAGAGTACCTGTCTCATAATGACTTGAAAAGCTTCAACCAGTAGCCTCCTTAGCAAACTGAGTGTTAGGCTGGTCCCAGTTTGGGCATTTAGGAAAGAAAGACCCTCGACTCCATTTGTAGTGAAAGGTATACTTTTATTAAAGCCAAGTGGTTACAATGTAAGCAAAGCTGGATCTGAATATTCCCACTCAGAATCTGCCTTTTCCCCATCTCCCAGGCCTTCGCCTCTTGACCAGTTCATAAGTGTCTAATAGTATTTGAATTTGGTGTTTTGGTAACAACTTTAGGGTTTGGAGCTTTTTTGGGTATAGTTTAGCATTCGATTCTCACTCTCATGTCCTTGGATGCACTGGTCTGTCCTGGATTGGCATTTTTGATTCCTGTCATCCTATCATCCCTCCCCTCTGCATTCCCATTCTTCCCCCTGCCACATTTTATGGCATGGCAAGATGCCAGCAAAGAAAAGCAGGCTGAAACTTTTACGATGGCAGACCTGACACTGAGTGAATCTAAAAATGGTGCACAATGACACCATCATCCAAATGCCACTCTCGTATCCTCATATCTGAGGCAAGTATATAAGTCATGGCATTTCTGTGATGTTGTAACACACATTTCTTCATTTGCTTCTCCCTTGATTGCCCTGATGATGATGGCTAAGGGGAAGATATTGCAGCAGCTTTGGGTATTGAGCTGCTGAATCCTAATGCTTGGGCCTGGAATGAGAGGCATTGTTTTTCATGGTTCCACTCCTACCTATTGGATTAATTTCAATTAGTGGTACTAGAGGACTTCTGTCTGACTCTTTGGGGTGCCATGGTAGTTCTTCCTATATCCTTGCTGTTATTATTATTATTTTAAATAGGAAGCCCCTGGGTAAGGGTAGAGAGATTGGGATTGAGTAATACTGCAGGACTTTGACTGATATAATGGATGTAGCCCAATAAACTAAGAGTCTGTCTCATTAGATATTTTATGGTCCATAGACCTGAGAATTGGATATATCTCTAAGTAGACTTGCACTCTTGCTGAAGGAACAGCATTGGTATTTTCCTAGATTTATTTCTGTAACTTCAGTCCAAACCTCATCTGGCTGTAACCATTAGCTCCAACCAGAATCCATACTCCAATAACTTTCCTATTTAATATGTACGACAGTCTGCCCTTGAAGATGAATTGGAAGCTACAACTCAAGCAAAACAAAGTTCTTGTCCAGTCAGCCATCTAGTTATATTTTATTGAATTTTTTTTACTTCAGGCTTTGAAATATCTTGGTAGCTTGTATATTTGGTTGGTTGCTGTTGGCAGAAAACACCAATTGCTGCTCTGCTTCAGGTAACAGAATATCTTTGGTTATGTTAGCTATTTTTTTCTTTGGAATGGAAAGGTGTAATAAAAGTTAACTGAACAACCCAATCAAGCAACTAAACAAATTATGAGCTTTCAACATGAACAGTTCATATAGACACCAACCTATATTCACAATTCCTGATCACAGAGACAAATTTTATCCTCTGTTCTAGGGCTTCTTATTTTTTTCCCCTCCTTGCTCCATGCAAATTACATCTGATGAAGCATCATGGGCTTGTAGAGGCAGAGGAGGAAGAAAGCTTTTCTTATCAATTTCTTGGTACCTCAGATGTGAATGCATTTATCTTTCGCTTTCCATTGAGATTGTTCCTAAAGCTTTTAAAAAAGAAATCAATCTAGTTTTGCTAGATAGTTTTCCCTTGGAATTGGTGCAGCTGTGTGAACAATTAAAGGAGACAAACTGTAGTAATTTGTAACATTCTTTTGCAAGATGACCCAGATGTGCAATTTTGTCACTAACCTTTATGTATATGATTTTACAGGTTTTTCAAACATTTCCAATCTTTGCAATGGAAAGTTCAGGAGAGAGCAAATAAGCGCTCTTTTCAACATACTAAACTTGCTTGCAGAATTTGATGCACTGGCCTGCTCTGTTCAAAGTAATCTGGGGCTTACAGCACCTTTCAAGACAATTGCAATGGATTCTTGCTGCTTCATTGATTATTGTTTGCAGCATTGGTAAAAATTGAAGACAATAGGCTGCAGCGGAAGAACAATAGTAACAAAGAGCAATTCCAAAATATTGGATTTCCTCCCAATTCCAAAAAGACACAATGGCTTATTTTTATTTATCATTTTATCATAAATTTCTTTCTTTCTTTCTTTCTTTCTTTCTTTCTTTCTTTCTTTCTTTCTTTCTTTCTTTCTTTCTTTCTTT
>JANHFL010006599.1:17688-40617 GCA_032468155.1 Oxyrhabdium leporinum | reverse complement strand
CCCCCCCCCCCCCCCCCCCCCCCCCCCCCCCCCCCCCCCCCCCCCCCCCCCGCACGGACGGGCCGTGTGTCAAAAAAACTGTCCGTGTGTCAGCCAAAATAAAATTGACAGTATTTCTCTTCCTTTGCTGAAATTCCTAGAGGTTATAACATCTAGAAAAAATCAGATTGCTTTGTCCCTGATGGAATAATTCATGATTATTGAAAAATTGCCTTGGATTTAATATGAGTTTAAGTTTAACCATAGCAAATATATAATTAGATGTAAATGCCTTCCCATGACATCTCATAAGAGTTTGGCTTTTTAAAAAAATGTTACTTTTTTAATGTCTGTGATAACATGCTCTGTCCAATGTGTGAAAAGATTGGCAGTCTTGGTTAAAGCTGTCCCATTTCCCTCTAAAAAGAATTTAACAATCCAATATTGAGACTGTACTAAACACACCTTTCTCTTTTTAAGGACTTCTTGAAAAATGAAAATGAAAAGAATGTAAAATTGCCAGCTAATATGAATGTGTGGTCTGATTCATTAAGGAGACAAGGAAAAAAGGTATGCGAGTTAATAACTTTAATATAATGCTGCAGCAGTAGTTTGACATGGAATAGTTTTATTTTGATGATATAATAATTTAATTATTAGATTGCATACATTCCTGATTTGAGCAACTATGTAAAGCACATGTTCTGTTATATTGCAGATAAAAAGGAGATAAATTGTCAAGGACACTAGCTTGCTTTGGGCCAGAGTAATGGGCTCTTCCTTTTCTTTTAGCAACCAATTATCTTTTTCTCCTCTCCAAAGTACACATGCAAAGTACTTTAAAGTACTTTTTATTAACCTATTAACAGAAATCTTCATTATCTAAGCCAGGGCTGTCAAACTCCCAGCCCCGTAGGTCGGATGCGTCACGCACTGGCCACGCCCACGCCTGGTTTAGTGAAGGGGGAAAAAGTCCCGGTATGTCACATGATGCCACCGTGATGATGTGAGTTTGACTCCCCTGATCTAAGCCTTTAGCCTACTTAAATGGTTAGCCTATTTCAACTTTTATGACCTTCAGATGTCTGGACTTTCTGGGAATTCGCTCACTAGCAAAGCCCTTGCTGAGAATTCTGGTTCACGAAATCCAGACATCTGGAGACTTGGGGAAAGCTGGCATAACTGTAGCAGCTGGAAACCATCTAGGCAACATAGAGCTACTAAGGAACAAGACAAGGGCTGCACAAGTGAACTCCCAATTCTTTAGAGTAGAGATTTATAAGATATTGGTGAAAACTAAGTCCAATATCTAATGTTCAAACATGGTAATAAAGTGATGCAGATATACTTTTTATAAAGGACAATATAATTTAGCAAATGTCTTTAGTTTCTAAATAAAATGTTTTAAATATCTGTTTAATGTTTTCTATTGCTTTAGACTGCTCCTCCTAACCCGGCTCTCAGAAATAATTATTCCTTAAGAAATAAACATGCATCAAATATACAATCCACGGCATCCCCAGGTGGAACCCTATACAAATTTGGTAATCTCTTGCAGAATTCCCCTACAATCATACAAAGTAAAGGTAAGCAGCAAAACAAAGAAGCCTATTCCATTAATGTGAGGCAATTAGGAGATATTTCTGTTCTTCCATCTGGAACACTGCATATTTTAAAAGGGACAGTTGGTATTTCAACTACAGAGCAGAAGAAATTAATTTTGGGCATCACTTTTTGTGTTCTTGAGGGTTTTTTATTTTAATAGCTTGTAATACTTTTCTGGAAGGACATTGAAACTGTAATTTAATTAGTTTCAGTCTCACCTCATTTAGAGACAGATCTTTAACTGGAAAGCTTCCTTTTCCTGAAATGATTGCCTCTAGAAAACTGTAAAGTATTTCAAGTTCAACATGTTCTCTTTTGAGTTTGAATCAGCTGTTCCAAAATTACTAGAAAGCTTCCAATGCTGCCTCGACAATTCTGGAAGTGTCAAAGCAGCCCTATTTTGAATTCAAAACAATGTCATTTTAACTCTTCCAGAAGGTTTGAGACTCTTTGAGAGAAGGGTTCGTTTTGAGCTTGAACAATTTTAAATCCAGAATCTTTGCATGTCTCTTAGAAGCTTCTGTAAACCTTAAAAATATGGTGTGATAAATCATTGAACTAAGACAAGGAAGATCCAATTTCAAATTCTCACTTGGACATGACTGCTATAAAGTTACCAAAGTCACACTGTCTGTGTCACAACTTTGCTTAGGATAAAATGGGTCACAGAATAAAAAAGCCTATTAAAGAAAATGTGCTGGACTGCATGCATATAATGGAATGTACACGCAATTATTTATAAAGATAAGCTTAAGGAGAGCAGAAAATGCAGCTGGGTGAGAGTGAATCAGTAATGCTCAACATAAAACTGAGGGGCACAGTACACACACCATGTATTGGCAATTTGTCATCTTCTTATTGTGCTGGACTGTGACTACAGAAATCCTTACCAACCGCCATCTTGGTAAATGACTTAACACTCCCTCACTCCCCCCCCCTCTCTCCCTCACCTGGCTGGGGAATTCTGGGAGGAGAAATCCACCTGTCATAATGTTGCCAAGGTTGAAAAACACTGCTCCAAATCATCGCTTTCAATATTTTCCTTTTTGCTGAATGAATTTCAACTGTATGGATCATGTCTTTTAAAGACGACTTGCAGGAGAAGAAAGGAAGAGATTTAATTGAGAAAGATTAGTCTTTAAACTTTTTGATTCACTGATGGTCTAAATCAGGGTCTCTCAGAGAACTCCATGTACTTGTTATACATTGCCAGAGTTTTACAGAATGCAATTTGAAAAACCCCAGTCTAGATATGAATAGAGCAAGTAATAAGATAGAATCGCACTTTTCTGAATAAAAAAGAATGTTTCCTACTATTCCCTTTCCAGCAAAGAAGCTGATGGCAACAATGAAATCTCCCAAATCTACCAATGAAGAAACTGTTAAGAAAAATGATGACAAACCCAAGAAAGCTAAGCGGAAGCTCCACTCAACCAATATTTCTGCTCCCGTTGAATTTTCTGGTCCTGTAGTAAGTGATTCCACAAAGCATTTTGACCATCAGAGTGTACAACCTTTTGAAAGCTGGGAACTATACCTAATTTTTTTTTCCGGTTGGGTGGGAGGAAAGGGAAACAGATGTTATAAAAAACCAGATGTTATAAAAAGCCCATGATGCTCAGAAGAAATAAGGTTAGGTCAAAGATGAGGGCAGTGGCAGGATTTTTCTATGTTTTTGTTTGGCAAGGGGGAAAAGCTTTAGAGTTTTTGTAATATCAAGTAGTCCTCAACTTACAACCACAATTGAGCCCAACATTCATTTTGCTAAGCAAGACTGTTGTTAAGTGAGTTTTGCCCCATTTTACAACCTATCTTGCCACAGTTGTGAAGCGAATCATGGCATTTGTTAAGATAGTAACAGGGTTGTTAATGAATTCCCCATTGATTTTGCTCATCAGAAGGTCGCAAAAGGGGATCATATGAATCCGGGATACTGCAACCGTCATAAATATGAATCAGTTGCCAAGTATCTGAATTTTGATCACGTAACCATGGAGATGCTGCAACAGTAGTAAGTGTGAAAAATGGTTGTAAGTCACTTTTTTCAGGGCCGTTGTAATTTTGAATGATCACTAAACAATATGTTGTAAGTCGAGAACTACCTGTATATTAAATTTTACAGGTTTCTCTGAAAGAAAGGCAGAGAGATTGGTGATGGATAGACATTATAGAATATGATACTGGTATATTGTATAGAGAGACAACATAGAATTATTATTTGGCCCATCCCTGCCATCTTCTAGGAATATAACTGAATCAGATGCATTTCCAATTGTATTCTGGGTCTGTTCTCCTTAACTCTCTCTCTACCTTTAATTCTATTTTATATACTTCTACTTTAATTGAAGTCTGTAGAGTCCAGTAGTTTTGTCCAAACTAAATGTGCTTAAGGTGACAAGCTTAATCTTTATCCTCAAGAATAGCATTTCAGCAAAATCACCATTTTCCACCTTTCTTGCCTTCAAAGCTGATGACTGTCATTATTTTGGCTTGAATATGATGCATTGATTATATATTAGTTACTCAATAAGCCTTAAGCTTACATCCTGCCCCACTTCTCTACTGCAAGATTAACACAAAATCAAAACCACATGACATGGATCAACCAGAATGCAAGATTATCTCCAAATTAAAAGTAAACTGCTTAATCATAAATAAAGCCGAGAAGAGCAAGCAAAGTTCATTACCTATATTTGGATTCAGCTTGTTTTTATTACCTTTAGGTAAGATTAGTGATACTTTATCTTGGTTTAGAAGCTTTATCGATTCCAATATCCAGATATGTCTTATAGCTGTGGTGGAGATAATAACCACCCAATTTAACCACTGGTTAATGTTTCATGGCAATTCAGTTATCTCCATCTTTAACTATGTTTTGTTGAAACAAGTCCTAAGCTAGTTTGCATATAACACCAAACCATAATGATTGCATTTACACATGTTAAACAGAGGTCAAGTAACTTGTTTAATGAGGGAACACCATCATACAATAATAAATAAAAGTATAAACATTATGTAAAAATAATAAGATGGTCAGAATTTTGAAGCATATAATTTTTTCCTTGATCAAGTGGGACTCTTTTATCTTTCTGGATAATATTGAGAGTCAGCAAACATAATCTAAGGATATTCTTAGCAGAAAACCAAAATACATTATTGCTTAGCATTTGGTGCTAAAACCATTTTTTAATTATTTTATTCAACGTCTGTTGTTAGTCATCTAAGAGTCATGAATTTATAGTGCTAACCAGCCTTAAGAGGTTATATTCTAAAATAGTAATGACTTTCCCACATCATTTGGCTTCTAGTTGGACAAGTACTGAACACTGGATTATTTCTTTACTTTATATCAGATCTAGGGCAGCTCAGGATTCTGAAACCATTACCAAGCTCCCCTAAGAAAAAATATATAAGATATTATGGCCTCCATCATGAAGTTACTTGGGCACCAAAGATACTTGATCGTCGGCCTCTCTAACTTGAAAGCTCTTATAAACTTGGGAGGTTCCGCTTCTTCTTCTTCATCATCTTTATTGTTCCGAGAAAGAATTTGCTCCAATTCTCACACTTTGACCAAGTATTACCTGCGTACCTGATTGGTTAGAAAAACTTTTTTCATTTCTTTTTTAGATCTTTGAGGATCGAAAAGAAACCGATCATGAAATCATCAAACGACAGCTCCGAACGAAAAAAAAATAACAATATTCTTTTCATGAATAATCCATGTATAGAATTGTTCCATGGATGTTATCAATGCTGTAACTGCTACTTTTCAAAATTTTGGTGTAGATTTTGTTGATATTGCTGTAAAAATGAGCTAAGGGAAATTAAAAATATGTTGAAGGGTCTGTGGTCTTTTTTCTTTTTCTTTTAATATGTGGTCTCTTCAGAAGCCATATTACACAAGGCTGAATCTGCAATTTTAACAGTGTGGTATAATGATTAAGGTGTGGGGGTAGAACTGGGGAGAATCTGATTTTAGCCCATCCTCAACCAGAAAGAGAGCCTGTTTAGTGTAGTGATTAAGACATTGTTTTAGAAACTAGGGGTTCTAGCCTTGGACCAGTCAATCACTCTCAGCCATAAGAAGGAGGCACTTACAAACCATTTCTGAAAAACCTTCCCCCCAAAAAAACTGCAGGGACTCAAAAACTGACTCAAAGATACATATACATACACAACCACAAAAGCTAACTGGATTATGTTGGGCAGGTTACCTCTGTTTTAATCCAGCCTATCTCACAGAGATATTGTAAGAAAGATAGAAGGAGGAAGTACTCTACATGCTACCGTATTACGGTAGTACCGAAAGCTCCTTTAATAAAAAGCAGAAGGTAAATCAAATAAATAAATGCTCCCAAATATTCTTTGGAACTTGACTTCTTCATGATCTTGGCTTGGAAAGATTTTTAAAGCAAGCCACGTTTCTAGACCTTGTTAAACCTGACAATAAGTGCTGGGTGAAACTACAGCTGTTAACATTCCTGTCATTAGTTATAAGGCCCTGGGCCTTTACAGGCAGTCCTGGACTTAAAACCGCAATTGAGCCCAAAATTTCTGTTGCTAAGCAAAAAAGTTGTTAAGTGAGTTTTGTCCCATTTTTGTACCTTTCTTGCCGCAGCTGTTAGATGAATCTCTCCAGTTGTTAAGTTAGTGACACGATTGTTAAGTGAATCTGGCTTCCCTCGTGACTTTGCTTGTCAGAAGGTCGCAAAAGGGGATCATATAACCCTGGGACACATATGCGGCAGTTGCCAAGTGTCCACATTTTGTTCAAGTTACCAGGGAGATGCTGCAATGATTGTAAGGGTGAAAAATGGCCACAAGCCACTTTTTTAGTGCTGTTGTAACTTCAAATGATCACTAAATGTACTGCTGTAAGTTGAGGGCTACCTGTAATTCAGCAACTCTAGGATTGAAGGTGTCTCTCCTCGGAGCAATTCCAAGGAAAAAACTTGTAGCACCAGAAACAGTGTGTTTTGATTCTTAACTCTGGCACAAGAACTGATAGTTTTAGGGAAGTGTCATTTGGGCCATAGAGGGAAATATCCTTATCAATTTATGCTAGTGGTTGTATCTGCAACAAACTGTTTTATGCATCCTCTGTCTATTGCTTTAGGTATTGTACATTTTTGCTACAGTGGTGGCAGAATTTCAAGCTCCACCTTGTTAGCTTTTCTTTCTAATTCAGTGCAAGAGTTCAGCCCCTTAGCGCTGCTTAGTGCCAATGTTGCAAATTCTAAATTGGCTTCCCTGTGGGATAATTTCTTTTTCAAATTTTTAAAAAAATGATAAGTGCACCTAAGCTCTGTCTGAGCAAGATGTATTTATTTTAATGACTGCACCTTTGTACAATGGCAGGGAGCAAAATTAAGCAATTTCATAGTTTTACTATACTGATTCCCCTCATGTCTATGGAGATTCTCAGTCATCCAGGTCATGATTGTCCCACAGATGCTTTTTTTTCAAAAGACAGCTGGATGTGAAGACATTCCTTCTCATCCCAAAAGCTTCTTTGGTTCTGACTGAATAGTGGAGAATGGAAAAATTTATATTCCTTGCAGTCATCTGGTCATTACCACTCTTTCCCTTCATCTTCAATCAGTGCAAAATATGTCTGCTGAATCTTCTGGACGAAGCACTGAAGTGCCATATTGTCCTCCGTACTTTTGGGATGATGTCTGCAGTATCTGGGAAATACATCTTTGTTTTCATTTGCACAAAGAATTTGCAAAAATGTCAGGATATGTTCTCTGCGAAGATGGGAGCAATGATGTATACCCAATATTCAAAGGACAAGTCTGACATTTTTATAAAAAAATATTTTACCCTCACCTTTGGAAAGCCAACAATTTCTAAAGCAGCACCTGAGGCATTGTGCCTTCTCTTGCTGCCCAGAGTCCTGATACAACCAATTTTATTATTAAATTCTTATAATGATTCTTATATACTCGCAAGTTGATGGGAAGCTAATTCTTCAGTTGCCCTTGAGTGAATATCTACCTTGTAGTTGGTCACTGCCTTCCATAGAATCATCTTGCATAGTAGTCATAATATGCTTTCAAAATTCCAAATATGCTCACTAGTCTAAAACATCAGAAAGTTTATCCTAGACTGGAACAACCTTCCTTTTATCCAAATAGGCCTTATAAAGTTACCTTTGATAAATCATTGCAACTGGCACAAATAACATCAATTCCATCATTTGTGTGATGTCATATACCGATGATATCACTTCCTCTGCTTTATTTTCCCCAACAGACCAGAGCTGGAAGGGACCTCGGAGATCTTCTAGTCCAACCCTGTATCATTTCAGACAAATGATTCTCCAATCTCTTCTTAAAAACCTCCAGTGTTGGAGCACCCACAACTTCTGGAGGCAAGTTGTTTCACTGATCAATTGTTCTAACTGTTAGGAAATTTTTCTTAGTTCTAGGTTGCTTCTCTCCTTGAATTAGTTTCCATCAATTGGTTCTTGTCCTGCTTTCTCATCAACCAATAAGATTTGGATGTCAAGTTTGTTGCCATCCTTCCTTGCCCTATTCTTGCTTGCTCTTTCAATTCTGCTTATGCATGCATTTTAAATAATGAATTTTGTCGTTCTATAAAAAGGGGGATTAATCAGCATTGAATAATAGCTTGGAAAATAATTAGTATTAGGTAATTAACAGTTCCAGTTTTGAGCTAGTTGGGTTTATGCACCATTAACTGTTAGAAACTGACTGAGCTGTTGGCCCTGCTTCATTCTGAGCTCTAAGTCAGGCGATTGTTCATCAAATAAGATCTGATATGTTTGTTTCTGCAATTGAATTTGCGACTGAATGATTTTGTCTGGGTCTGTGTGGTTTGGTTTAAATTAGAAGACAAAGAAGCATCCACTAGATGGCATTTCAGCACCTTTTTAAAATTAAAAGTGAAAAGAATCCCATTCTGAAATATTTTTTATCCTGAGAAGAGTTTAGGTTGCAGAAAGGAGGGAAAAATGTGTATTTGGACCAAAGCACAATGTAATACAGCCAAACAGGTAAGCGCTGAGGCCTTAGTCACCATCTGGCACATCTACTTTGGGCATTAAATGATATTTGACACACCCTTTAAAATATTCTTCAGGTTGAGCTTCTGCAAATAATAACGGATGCTCAGTCTGGGGGGTGGGGTGGTGGTGGCAAAAAAACCCTCATGGCCAAGAGCAAAAATAAGCCCTCGCTTTTGGAGGGCTATTTTATACTTTTGAAGTAATCTTTCTTTTTAAAAGGAAGTTGCCAGTAGGGGGTGTGTATGCTTTGAGAGCTAGTCATGTCTGGATAATATGCAAGAGGATTGGAGGCCGTAAATCCAGATAGTAATGCATTAAAAGACAAATGTGTCAGCAGCAACATAAATCTGCAGTGGCTGGACTCCCCATTTCCTTCAGCCGTAATGCAGTTGAGTCAATTGTATGTTGTGTGAACTCGGCCATTGAGGCTAATAAACCATGGTGTTTGAAATTAAGCAGTGTCTAGCACATAAAGGATAACCAGAAGAGCCTCCACACACAGTAGGATTCCTGGTAGAGCTTGTTTTCAAAATGATACCCTCCCCCCAGTTGGAGTAAGACCCTTAAATGAGGGGGCTGGGGGAAGGAAGAAAAGAAATAATAGAAATCACCTACTTGTTTCCTCTGTTCACATTTCCTCCTTATTCCTTTATCACTGATATTTTAAGAAGCGTTGACACTACGTTTTAATAGAGAATGTTGAATAACTGTTTTCAAACTATTGTAGAGATTCTAAGGTGTTTAGATAATAACAGAAATGTGGATCTTTATTCATAAAGGAGATAGAAATCACACTTAGGTAGAGAAAAGAAAAGTGTTTCTATTTAAAAATCCGGGGCTGGATGTGGTCAGTGAGGACTTTCTTGTGAGCTTTCTTATCTACCTTCTCTTTATATTCTTGCCAAGATACATAAATCTTTAGTACTTCATAAGAAGCTTGATGTTTAAGGGACTGTAAACATATTTACATTATATTCATTTGCAGAAAGACTTTGGTTTGTTTCCGAATGCCTGCAAGCAAACACAAGTTTTGTCTTAAGATTGTAACTAAATTCAGGCTCTTTGGCTTGTTTTTCCCTAGTTTTGCTATCTTCAGAAATTTGGATATGACCTATACATGTAACCCTTTTTAAAGTTGCTGCCCAATTTATATGTTTTAATGCATCAGAAGGAGAAAACAAAGCTACTGTATTTAATAATACAGTTGAAATTAAATTTAAATTTAAAGAAGGGAAATCTAATTTACTCTGCCACTGCCATAAAGAACAAATGTAGCCCTTACTCCTTATTTTGCCTAAGGGGTGATAAAGAACTCCAAAGCACATCCCGTATTTATGAACTTCAATTGGTCTAATAAAACTTTACATCCCTTTTTAGACAAAGACTGCTTTCATCCTTTATTTGGCAGGCTATCCAAAGAGGAAAAAAAATGCTTTCTCTGACATAGAGAGCAGCACCAAGCTAACCTTGGCTAATCTTGAAAATGTTTAGCCGAGTTGGGCATGATTATGGCTTGGAAAACAGACCACTAGGAAATCTCAGGCCTACAGACTAGAAAGCATTCAAGAAAAAGGCTGTGGCAAATTATTTCTGGATTGTTACCAAGAAAAAAACAACAACCAGTGCCATCGGGAAGGATTCTTTTTTTCTGTTTTATTTGCGTTGCCTGATTGTTTTTACTGTATGCCATCCAGAGTTATAGTAGAGTTGAGCGGTCTTATCAATTTCTAAAGCAAACAAATATAGACCCCAGGAACTGACCTTAACTCAAGGAAGAGTTGTTTACTTGGTTTTAATATAGATTCGTTATTTTCATATGGCAGCATGGCTCTTCTCGCTTATGGGGTTTCTAAAGTAGGTTCCTATAGGAACAAAGACATTTGGCTTAATTTCAACATTCAAATATTAAAACTTAGCCAAGAAAGTAGAACGAGTAGTTTATATTTTAAATGTTACTCTTAGTTGCAGATGATCATATTTAGAGTCATTTAGCTGAGAATTTACAATTCACAGGCATTTGTGTAAATTAGGCAGAGGCAGCATGATGCCAGAGAGCAAGATCATGCCTGGAGCTGTTTTCATTGGTACTCAGTAGTCTCTTTGCGCCACTTGACTTTAATGCTTGTTTAAATTCTTTTAATTAAAAATAGTAATAAGTGGGAAGGTAGCAAAGCAAAGCACCCGTCTCTAGAAGAATATTTCATTACAGGAAAGGCACTGGGTCTACAGCTATTCCACAAAAGAAACAGTTCTGAATGTCTGGAACCAGGGCTATTCTGGAAAGGGCCACCTGCACAGAATAAATAGCCAGGTGTCTGCAGGTTGTGGTAAAAAGAATCAAGGTGGTGGCCATGATGTTGTTCCTGAAGTACCTGATTCTTTTACATGTTTCCACTGCACTGTTGTACACTGTACTATCTTGACTTAAAGTTAGATTAGATTAACAGAGTTGGAAGGGACCTTGTAGGTCATCTAGTCCAACCCCCCACCCAAGCAGGAGACTCTACACCATTTCTGACAAATGGCAGTCCAATCTCTTCTTGAATCATTTTTAAATGATAGTGTATTTTTCTAACCTTTTCAATGCAATACTTTGCCCAATATTGCTTACAAAATGCACCTTAGGAACTTTTGTATAAAAAATTAGTAGAAAAAGTGATATACAAAAATATAATTTGTCCAAAGTATAAATGAGGATAAATGTGAATATTTATGCACTTGGCCATGGGATGAACTGATATTATGACCAAATATACATAAACCAACATAGATACTGATAATGCCCAAACACAAATGCTTGGCACTAAATTTGTGGGTTTAACTCTTCTACTTGGGAATTTGATGCAAGCATCGCAATTGATGCAGCTTTCCATGATATTTTTTTTGAGAGAAAGGAAGATATTACATTTCCAAGGTAATTTTTCCTGTGATAATCTTGGGCAAAGGGTCAAATTGACAGGAAAATATGGAATGCAACATGTATAGATATTAAGGGAATTAAGTAGTTTTCAAAGAAAGAGTGACCCCTGAGTTCAGAGTTTCCTATAGATTTGCATTATATCCTGGTGAACCTCAATGCAGCATATATTCCTGAAGGGACAGAGGAAAGGAAAGAAGGAAAGCAGTAAAGAAGGAAGGATGGAAGGAAGGAGAGAGAGATAAAAGAAGAAAGAAGGAATGAAGGAATGAAGGCAGGAAGGGAAAAAAAGAAAGAAAGAAAGGAGAAAAGAAAGAACCACACATGTGTATACTGTCACAAACTAAGCAGCTCTAAATGAAAGGCTTTTATTTTAACGTTTAGCTTTTATTGAGCTCGTTACCAGAGTAATAAGAATTCTCAGCAAATTTCAAACTGAAATTTCCATCTGAAGTGTTTTGGAAGGCTATTATTACCGACCTTCTAATTTCCACTGTAGCTAAGCATGTATTAATAACAAGGAGAGGTGAGGCAACCGCTGATACATCCAATGGTGCTTGACATTTAGTAGATGAATTAAAGTTTACAGTCCAATTGGTTTTTAACCAGTAATATTAGAGATCTTTGTTGTGAGCTTTTCTTTTCTTTTTTATGTTCCTCCCCCCTTCACATTATAATTAGCCATTTCTATTATTTATATTTCTGAGTCCTCATTTGTCTTGTATTTCATGACAAAGGCACAATACACTGTACGCAAAGTGGCCAATCTACATTCTGCAAATTCACATTTGGAAATGAATGCAAAAAGGCTGAGCTAAATCTTATCCGATCTATACCTTAATCATCGTGATACTAAAAGACAAAGGCTTTATCTACAGTATAGATGTAAATTGGTTTAATTGGGACTTTTTCTCATCAGGGAAAATTGGGACTAAGACTTCTATAAGGATGGGAAAAGGTTTAGGGACCACTGATGGACAATTAATAGTGTGTTATAAAAATTACCATTTCCACATATTTTTGATGGCAGTGAGGATATCAAATTAAATTTATACTGCAGATTAACCTTAGGAATCAGTTCACTATGCAAGAACTGCTGTGACACCCCCCCACCCCAATAATTAAACTGAAATTACACAGCCAGGACTATTAGAAAGTTCCCTGTGTTACAATAGGGATAAGCTTGGGTGAGCAACTGTGTTCAGAATGGTTTCAAGTCCTAGTGCTTAAATGTATGTTTGGACAACCTCTGACTCAATGGCCAAATGTGACCTGTAGTCAAAGTTAAGGGACATTTTTGAGCCCCTGGAAACTCCTACTTACAAATGTGTAAATTCAACTGTCTGCTAAGAAACTGATTGCTAATTTTCTGCTTTCTCTATCAAAATTAAATGATTAGCTCCTAGCCAGCCATCTGTGAGTAGCTCTTTAAAGGAGGGGAAAGGGTAAAATGTGTGTGAGTATATATATGTGCAGGTGTGCAGAAGAGGTCATTGTATGCAAATGAATGCATGGACCTTGCTGATCTTTGGCTGCAACCCAAGAGATCATTGTCCTCAGGACTGAAAAATCTGTTTAGAAGTGCTACAATGTTTGTAAAACAGAGATAAAAATGGGATACTAGATTCTATTAGAATGACTGTGTTGACCTCATAGGGACAAATGCAGCCAAAATATACCTATAGAAACAGAAGAAAATTAACCTTGATACTTAATTCCAACTATTTTTAACTAAGGAACACATGAAATAAGTTGCTTTTTTCTTTTTATAAACACCAGCAAAGGTTCATTTAAAATATAATTTTTGTCCTTTTCCAAATCTATGATACTATGCTATAAAGCAGGAAATCCATGTCGCATAAATGAATAAGCCCAAAATTTCTGTTTTGAATGGACCTTTGTGGGGCTTTTTAAAAACATTTTTAAAAATAACAAGCTGACATTCTGTGGTTTGCCCCATTGTTATCCATCCCAGCATTCATTCATTCTACTCCCAACACTCAACTGCTGCACTTCAGTGTCTACAGGGCAGGCAAGAGGGAAAGGCAAATGATATATTTATTATGATAACGTCAGGTACATGATTTAGGCTGGGATCTGATATCCAAATGATATCATTATTTGTGCAATGAAGATATAGCACATGTGACATCATCATGATTTCTGAATACCAAAGCTGATTCAGTTTCAGTTCTGTTCCTTCCGATAGTGACTACTTATATTTTAAAAACACAGTTGAATCAAATATTTTACATGATATTAACATTATGCCTAGCTGAACCTTGTGTCCTACTATTACCACCTGAGGGCTGCTCTCAAGAATGGGAAGAAGTATGATATAAGAGTTTATAAGCCATCTGGATGAAAGCAGATGTAATTATATGGGGACATATTGGCTTTTTCCTTTTGGCTGTTATTTGATTTTGTATTTTAACATTTTACACTACACTGTCAAATTACAACACCCAACTATTTTAGCACTGTAAAATTTGACTACAGACTGTGAAGCCAACATTCAGCAGCGAGTGAGGAAGGAGATTCGTAGCCCCAAACCATCAAGGGGGCTGGTGCCAGTCTAAAGCCCTGGAACTGTTTTTCAAAGGGTTTTTAGTCCTTATTACAGGATTGCTGAGAGCTACACCTGCAGATCTTCAATGGGACACCTTTTGCAGGTTCCACCATAGATCTGCTTAAAATCAACAGTAATTTCTGCCTTTTCTATGGCAGGACTATGACAGGGGTATCCACCAGCTTTGGGGGAAAAAGAAGCCACGATGTCAGCAACAATTGTGCAGTTAAAGATCCATCTGTTTTATGTGCATTGCAGAGATTTATTATGAGCTATATTTATTTATTTAGGAGCTCTTTAGGTGTTAGGTTAAATATTTGTTTTTACTCAACTTTAAAGGCTTTTTAGTTTGTTTTTACAACTTTAAAGCAGGTTTTACTTTTTAAAAATTCCCTTTGTTTATTTGTAAGCCTTCTAACCCCTCTGAGAGGAATGGTTGTTCTATACATTTTAAAAATAAATGAAATAAAACAGTATTGCTTTGATATTTTTGATTGTATGGATTAGTGCTTTAACACATTGTCAGTGCCTTTGAATGTCAGTGCCTTTGAATGTCCACACAGGCTACTTCTGCTGACTGCCAGCTGCCAGCAGTTCGGCAGCTCGATTCTTATTGGCTCAAGGTTGACTCAGACTTCCATCTTCCCGAGATCGATAATATGAGCACCCAAATGGTTGGAGGCAATAGGCTGACACTGTAAATTTCTAAGAGAGGGATGTAAAGCACTGTGAAGCAGTATATAAGCCTAAGTGCTGTTGCTACTGTGTTTCCCTGAAAATAAGAACCCCAAAAAAGACTTAGCCTAATTTTTAAGCATGTGCCTAATATATGCCTAGTAAAAATAAGCCCTAGTGAAGGGGGCCAGCACAGGAGACAGCGAGCACACATGCGCCAACGATGTCCGGCAACAGCTGCAGCCTGAGCAGTACAGGTGAGCTGATTCCCTATCCAAGCAGCAGGTGGAGGCAGAGGTGGGGGGGAGGCATGCAATCTGGATGTGCCGTGTGGCCAAAGGAAAGCCAAGAATCAGTGGGCTGGAGTGGCAGCTGGCCACGGGAGGCTCGTTTTCGCACAGTGGCACCAACAGCAGACGGAGGCAGTGCCGCGAGAGGGAAGGCAGGTGATCCAGAGGTGCCACATGGACTATGGCAAAGCCAAGAGTCAGTGGGCCAGAGCAGGCGGCTGTCCATGGAAGGCTTCTCTTCACATCTCTTGGCTTGCCTGCATCCCATGCAGTATGTCCAGATCGCCTGCTTTCTGCCTCATGTCTCTGCCTCCATCTGCTGCCGGTGCCACTGTACAAAGATGAGCTTCCCATGGCCACCTGGCCACTCCGGCCCACTGACTCTCGTCTTTCCTATGGCTAGTGTGGTGCATCCATATTGCCTGTCTCCCCCTCCGCACCTCTGCCTCTGTCTGTTGCTTGAACAGGGAATCAACTCACATGCGCTGCGTGTGCTGCGCAGCCCCAGAGTGGACCAACCAAAGGACCAGTGGGCTGCAGCTACTGTCGAATACCATCGGTCCCTGCATGCTTGCTGCCTGTTGTGCGCATGCCCAGCCAGGCTGATCACCCTGAAATTGTGTTTCCCCAAAAATAAGCCCTAGTGCTTATTTTGGAGCCCCCCCAAAATATAAGACTGGATCTTACTTTTTGGGAAACACGGTATTTAGATAGAAAAGTGTGATCCAAATTGAAACATTATACATTAAGAGCTTCGGTGGCACAGTGGTTAGAGTGCTGTACTGCAGGCCGCTTCTGCTGACTATTGGCAGCCTGCAATTTGGCAGTTCAAATCCCACCAGGCTCAAGGTTGATTCATCCTTCCATTCTTCTGAGGTGGGTAAAATGAGGGCCCAGATTGTTGGGGGCAATATGCTGATTCTTTAAAATCACTTAGAGAGGGCTGTAAAGCACTATAAAGCGATATATAAGTGTAAGTGCTATTGCTATTGCTATTATAACATTACTGCTACATATTGACCATCAGAAAAGTATGTCTGTATTTTAGAAATCTTAAAAGGATTCTGGACAAAGTATAACATTTACTTATTATCTCGTGAAAATTGGGATGTCCTTGACTCATCCTCAAACCTCTTTTCAAAGGAGAATAAATATATCCAGTGCTAGCAAACAAGAGAAGAATAGTTTTATGGCAGCTGTCTTCAGTGAATCTTCAGATTTTGGTAAAAGGCAGCAATAATTTCTGCGTGAACATGTGGGTGGAGGAGCTATCTCTGTCCTTGGCTCCAACCCGTCCTTCACAGATACTTGAATAAGTTAATTATAAATTGCTACTTAATGACATAACTAGGCTTCCTGATTTCCCCAGAATGCAGTTTATGAAGTAAACAGGCTTCTCAAGGTTTCTTGATGCACTGAAGAAATTTAATGCCAGGGATGGACATGCACTTTATCAAACTGCCTGGGAATTCTCGTATCTGGAGGATATCGGCAGAGGCAATGCTCTACTGCATCATATTGCACTCAGAAGTGGCTGATTTCAGTTCAGAGGGTGGATAGCTGGATGATGGACATAAATACGTGTACTTGTATTATCTTTTTTTTTTAACGTGTACTGTTTTTCATTGTTCATTGTGAGAAGACATCTCAGAATGAATAGAATGACAAATAATCAGACCTTGAAACTAATGCAATTGCTATTCAGCTTATCCCATAGAGGTTTAGAAGTCCAAGGATGAATATCTATCTCCGTCTCTCTGTCTCTCTGTCTCTGTCTCCACTTCTCCTCTCCTCTCCTCTCCTCTCCACTTCACTTCACTTCACTTCACTTCACTTCTGGATTTCACATCACCATTCCCGCATGTTGAAAATAAACAATAAAAAAATCTAAGAAAGAAATAAAAAGGCTAGAATAAAACTCTCTAGCAGTGTACACTCAGATAAGCTGGGATCAATACCAGACAAAAAAAATCAAGCAGGAAATAATACCCTAATCCAAGAAACTGCCAAGGAAAATACCACACCTCAACCAAGAGCAAACTCCACACTCATTAGTACTAATGATATTAACTAGATGAGTAATGAAATGTCTGCAAGCAGAATAACCAAGCTTAGAGAGCAACAAGGAATGCACAATTCAACCCTGAGCTACATATATTCTCTTCTATTACAGTCATAATTCCCTACTTCAATTTTAGTGTAAGTAGGCTTTACATTTTGAGAGTAGTGAAGTGAGTTGCAAACCTGTATTTTAAAAAATGAAAGGACAATTATTCTATTCTCGCATGCACATAAAGCACTTTTATAAGTGTCTAATGGGGAATTTCTTTTCTTACAGTATGCATTCAGTGTGCAGTTTATGCGCTGGGTGCCACACATAACTCATGGGCATTTAAAAAAAATCACATGTATATTGTGCAGTCTGGTAACTTTAAAATAAAAGGTTTTGACTGAATGTGAAATGCCTAATGTATGGCAGAATTTCCTTTACTTTTGGAATGGGAATTTTATATTCCTATATCTTTTCTATGTTAACTTTGTCACTTTTGTGTTATTATAGCATAAAAGAGAAAAATCTCTTCTCAATTCCTTATTTTACTCATGGCCAACTTGAGTTTTAGGACAGGACAAGTTTACTTCCACACTTTCTCTTTTCTCGTTCCTTATCCTTAAATTTCCCATCTTGCTTTTCCAGCTAGTGCCACCACAGCATCACCATATCTCCCCATAGAAATTAAATCTGGCAGATGGAACTCAACTAAGATTCACTTTTATCTCATTAGATATATCTATTGTTTAAAATTCTTTCTGTTTACACTCCTTGTTGAGTGCTAAGGACAGCCACAGTATGTGTATGTCTGATTCAAAAAGTTAAGCTTGTGACATAATTCTGACACACATATAAAAAGGAGCAGGATTTTGATCTCATGGTTGACCTGTCATCTAGATATTTTTTATTTCTTTTACCCAAGGATATCCCTGGGTTGAGCACTCTCCATGATCACTGTTGATAGTTCAACCATCCGACCATACATTCTCATCAGGATATTCCCCTGCTGTTGCTTTTAGGATTTGTTCTCTTTTGCTTATATTGTCCTGTTGATTTAAAATTTATCTCTCTAAAGAAATTATAAACACCTATAACTATATGCTGAAGGGAAAGTGGGCAAGGTAAAGAGAAAGGTGCCTGTGCGACTTTCTCCCAATTCTGAACTTTAGAAGAAAGTATCATTGCCTTTTTGTCGTGTCTGCAAATTTTCTTAACTGTTCCTTGGAGTAAGCTTTTTTACATGACAAAGAAACATGCTGATAGAAAAGCACAATAGCTAGGTGAATGTAACAGACTTTTGTAGTTTGTGACATATTTTTAGTTTTTAGAGCATGTGATGGATACTTATAGTATCAAAATGACAACTGTAGAAATTTGCCCATTCCCCAAAAAGCTGTCAATTGTGGGCATGGTTCTCACAAAACAATAATTTATCAGAAGATAAATGAGTTCCCAGGATGGTCTTTATCATTCCAGTGGTCTTGACAGGAGCCAAAAAGGTATGCCTGCAGATCCATATGATGCTGGAGCAGGGGTGTCAAACTTGATTTCATAGCCAGCTCGATGTCACTCATGTCAGGGGAGCCTGTGGTGGCTCACCTGCTCTGCAAGTGAACATGGGCTCCCGTTTTCACCTGCAACTGCCTCCTGCAACCCTCTGCCAGTGAAAACGAAGCTCGGAAGGATGGCCCTCCCAAGCTCCGTTTTTGCTGGCAGAGGCACCACAGGCCAGTCCTTCGCTGTTTCCAGGGCAGCCACACAGGCCAGATCTAAGCACTCCACAGGCCTTGAATTTGACATCCCTTTGCTAGAGGCTAATGCTTTGCTTTGCAGAAAGCCAACTAGCTTTTTTTAAAAAAAGAATATTTAAAAGGCAGGATCTGGTGAGCATCACATGATCTACAAGTAATCCGTGATTTAAAATTGGTCAATTAACAATCACTCGGAGTTATAACAATCTTGGAAAGGTGCATTATGTCCTATAAAGCAAATTTTGACTGCCCCTCAGTGGTTTAAATGATCTCATTTCGGGCATTTGGCATCCAGTTCACATTTATGACTGGTTGCAGCATCCCACAATGATGGGACCATGACTTGTAATGTTTTTGTTGGTGTCCACTGTTTTTTTGCTGGTTTCTGGCAAAAAAATCCTTCTCAAGAAAATAGATTCAGATTTATGACTGTGTGATTCATTTAATAACTGCATGATTCAAAGCTACAACTGCATGTTTTGCCTAACAAATGATCATAAAATCTGATCCATCATATGGATGCCTGGACTTACAACCATCATGACCCCCAACTGAAATTCTGGTCCCAATTGCAGTTGTAAGTCAAGAACCGCCTGTACTCCTGACTTAGCTCTTTGTCATTATACCACATTGTCCCCCATTTGGAAAGTCTCAATAGGCATTTTCTTTGGAAGGGATGCAGGAAATTAATTTAGAAGGAAGAATGATTTAGCCTGTTATATTTTAACACCCTTCTTCTTCTCTCTGATTAAACAGGTAAAGGAAGTCTAAGGACTCCCACTTCACTCTACTCACTTTTCCAATCACCCTGACTTGTAAAGCAGACTTTTAGATTAAAAAAAAAGACTGCATCCACATATAAGATATAGCTTGCCATTTTTATTACTTACAGTACTCCTCTCAAATTCATCACTGACAAAAGTCTTAAACAGGAAGATAATATAATTTTTGACACGACAGCCAACAGGAGGCAGTCATAAATAATTTGCCAAATAATTCCAAGGGAACACTCGGGGGAAAAAAATAACTTGGACTCAAGTATTGTATACTCTAAGCACTGTGTACACACCAAGCACTATGGAGCAGATAGATGACGAGTATCCAATTTGAACCTGCTAATCCAGCTTGTGTCTGAAGTTTTATTCCCCTTCCATCAAGCTTCAATATGCATCTGATCTGAGAATATTGGATTCTTTTTTTTTCTTTGAGGAGAGAAATAAATGACTTATCTGGGGAATAAATTCCATTCTACTCTTAACATATTGCTTCCTGTATATGTGGTGCCAAAATAAGCTTCACTTTTTAATGTAAATCTCTGAAGAGGAGCCATGATAATGAGTTTCTTCTTTTTTCTCCTATGATTTCTGGGCAGAATGGAGGTTTTCTTAGAAGAAAAACAGATACCCACAAACAGATACAGAGTGTTTGTTCTTTAGAGGACCCGCAGTCACAGACACAAATAGGTTTAGAATCTGTAATTTCATAATATGGTAACAATAGTTGGCAAAGCACTATCCTGTTTGTTTATATTGAACTGAACCCCATAATACAGCTTTGAGTGATGTTTGTTGCCCCCAGCTTATCTTTCAATTATATTTCCTGGCATCCAGTTCTGGAATATTATAACCAGTTCTTAATCCAGTATTATTAATATGCCAGTGGCATAGAGTGCCTTTCAAGTGTATGTTTTGTCAAAAAGAATGAGAGGAGGTACCATTTTGTTTGACTGTAAAGGCCTCTTTCAGTGCCAGGTGAAAACTTGACTTTTTATTCCTATACTTCCTGAGTATTCCCAGTTTGACCACATCTTTCTCAATGCATCTTGGTCAATGTTACAATATTTATTATTAGGTATTCTGCTTTAATTGACATAGATCTACAGGAGCCTCTGAAATAGGCTTTACATATTCTAATTAAATAGCTTGAATAATCTCAGTTAATGTTACTGTACAAAATACTCATAGTTAAGACAGACGTTACTCAATTGATCAGGGCTACATACATACAACAGCATCATGGATCACTATAGTTTGTCCCTGCAAATTTTTCTGTTCAGTTTGAAGAGAAAGGTAGCATATACATGAACCAAATAAAACAACAACCAAAAACAAGAAACAAACCAGGCATAATTCAGCAGGGACAACACATTGTACAATTCAGATGCAGAGCTTGGAAATACTTCCCTTGTTGATTTTTATGCCCATCACACATAATTCTTACAGACTGTTATGCCAGGTGGACACTTTTAATGAGAGAGAAAGAGGAAAAAAAAGCAGATTCTGGACAGTCAGCAAGCAAGGAACCATTTTCATGAAAGCCTAGAGTTTTTAACAAGGGATTGGGTGGTTGTTTTTTTTTTTAATAGCCTCCGTTTTGGCTAAGGGGGCATGATGGTTATTAAAAGCCATGCAGCCAATGTGGGAAGAGAGATTTTTTGATAAAGGTGGGGACTTTGCTGGGTTACAGCCTGCGCAACCTGTTTGGTTTCAAGCTGTGCTACACAGAGTCATCAGAAAGGCACACCCCTGGCAAGTCTGTCTGTGTGACCAGATAACTTCAATTTGCCCTTTAGTCTGAATGCTTGCGAAATTCTGAAACTCTGAGGGATAATAAAAAATTTTAAAACCTTGACAGTTCAGATGGTATTTTCTTTTTCCCTTAAATTAATGCAGAAGGCAGTAAAAGCTTTTTTTGTTTTGTTTGAGAAGGTGGATATCTAAGGGCTTTTCTGCAGTGCAGTTTTAAGCAGCGGGATTCCTCTTCATAAGCTAGCTAATAGTGAATGTGGCTTAAGACATTTCTTTCTGGCTTTTAGTCTCTTCCTCTGCTTTTGACACAATGAGGGCTGGATGTTCTGTCTACTCTTCTGCTCCTTTATTCCACCTGGACTTGGAAAACAAGAGACCAGACAAGACCAACAAGTTTTATCATGTTTCTTCTTACTTAGGTAGAAGGAGAAAGTGACAGAACCCGTGTCAATTTCCCCATCCCATTTTTAAATTGTACATTCTTACATCTTGATAGAAAAAGGCCATGGAGGATATGACACATTGACTGGAGAAGGGGTGTTCTTGGCAAAGTCTACCCACTAGAGTGAAGGAGTTTGCCCACAGTGAAATGACATGCAGCAGGTGAATCAGACAGCACCACTATAGTGGCACAATTTAGAAAATATTTGATACTTAGTGGAGAAAGATGGGCAAGGTGTTGCCTTCCCATAACAGTAAAAGATGAAATCACATTTGCCCACCCTCAAGAAATGCTCAGTGACCTGTATTTATTCTGAGACAAAATAATCAGATGGATTAGCCATGGCATTGTTACAGAAATATAATTTGCAATAGAAGTTTCACTAAAAAGGTTTTTTTTAAATATCTGTCTGAAAAAATTTAACCCTAGTTCAGAATGGGTATGGATTTTCTTGTACTTCAGGAACTGTTCCTATGAAGAATAATCTGGGTTTATGTGTGAGTTTGAGTTATCTCTTTATAAAAAACAAAAGTAGATTAGAGTGAATGTTATGTGTCAGCCAATCTAATATACAAATGGCTTCATGTAATTATCTTTATAAAATATTTTACATTATCAAGTCAATTACAGAAAAAGTAGCAAAGGATATATAAATACAATTAACAAAGTCAACTACATTTGTAAAGAATAAGCCTGAACACTTATATTATGAAGAAAACAACTGACAAATTTTAACCCCAAAGGCCTCTTCCTTCTTCCTTGCTCTTTGCTGGAAACCAAAACAATGTTTCAGTGTTTCTGAGTTCCTTGTTAACAAAACTGATAGGCCATTGATGCAACTCAGGCATAGATTTATCATTGTAATGTTACATAATGCTTCATATAATTCTGACGCAAAACTTCGAATCAAGAAGGCTTTTATGAGGCAATGGAGCCTGGAATGTTTGTTGCAACTCATGGTGGCAATAATTTGGTCACTCATATGGCCAACCCAATTTTACAATGTTTTTGAAGTAGTTAGAAAGTGATCACAGAGGTAATTAAGTGAACGCCATGCTTGTTAAGTGAGTCCATGCATTCCTATGAC
>JANHFL010006598.1:37336-49437 GCA_032468155.1 Oxyrhabdium leporinum | reverse complement strand
TTATAAGCTGTAAACCGCCCCGAGTCTTCGGAATGGGGCGGTATATAAATGTAAAAATAAATAAATAAATAAATAAGATGGATACAGGAAAATCATGATAGGCATTGGCCCTCTGCCTCCTATCCCTCCTGTCAGGGGCCAGCTTCCAACTGGGCCCCGGAAATCAGCCGCAGCCGCAGCCGCTATAGAGCCATTGCCGGGTGAACGTCCAGTTCCTAAGGAATATAAAGACTTGGCAGCTGTTTTCAGTGAGGAGGACTGCAATCTCCTCCCACCTCACCAGCAAATGGACTGTGCCATTGAGATAGAGCCGGGAGCCAAGTTACCAAAACCAAACATGTATTCTATGACGCCTGCGGAAATGACTGAGTTGAGAAAGTACATTGACGCCAATCTAGCCCACGGCTGACGCGTTAGGCAAGCTCCGGGGGTCGCGGGGGTGGCGCGGGTAGCTAGGCCGGCTAGATTTCACCTCTGGTCCTATTGCAGTTGCAGCTCTCACCTTATTTTTTATGTTGACATCAGCATTCATTTTCAGAAGGTAACTGACGATTCTGTTGTGCCCTTTTTTGCATGCACAGATTAACGGTGTGTCTCCATCAAAATAGTCCTGGATGTTCAGATTATTTCTGTCTTCTTCCAATAGGAGCTGAAGTTCATTGAAGTCATTATTATAAGCTGCCTGGCAAATGGGCTGAGGAAAAGAAAGAGAGAAAAGCAGGAGAAACCTCAGTAAGTAGTTTCAACAGCTTTTGATTTAAGACAAAATGATAAATGTATTGTGGGTTGTTACTTCATTCACAGTCATCCACCCTTTTGAACTGTAGCACATACACTTTTTTCAACATACATGTAGTCCTCTACTTCCAACCATTTGTTTAGTGACCGTTCGAAGTTATAACGGCACTGAAAAAAGTGACTTGTGACCATTTCCCCCACTTATGACCGTTGCTGCATTCCTATGGCCACGTGGTCAAAATTCAAATTCTTGGCAACTGGCATGTATGGATGATCCCTTTTTGTGACCTTCAGACAAGCAAAGTCAAATGGGGAAGCCAGATTCACTTAACAACCGTTTTATTAACAACTGTAATAATTCACTTAACTGTGGTAAAATGCGGCAAAGCTCACTTAACAACAGTCTTGTTTAACAACACAAATGTTGGACTCGACTATGCAATAGCAGTAGCACTTAGCCTTATATATCGCTTCACAGTGCTTTACAGCCCTCTCTAAGTGATTTACAAAGTCAGCTTATTGCCCTCCAAAATTTGGGTCCTCATGCTACCCACCTCGGAAGGATGGAAGGCTGAGTCAAACTATGGTTGTAAGTTGAGGATTATCTTTAATTCTAATGCAAGCTAGGTAAATGAACTTTCACCGATAGATGATTACTGTAAGTTGAAAGCAGCCAGAGATCTCTTCCATGAGGTAAAAAACAAATTGGTGTCTCCAGTTCTATAAATTAATACACATGGGTCTTATTGTGCATATACAACTTGCTCTTCTGAAAACTCTTTACTTTCAAAAGCCTCATACCAACATTTCCCCTCTAAGATGCCTCTTTCCTAGGGCTAAGAGAAAGTGACTGGCTCAAGCTAGCGTTGTGCCTAAGGCGGGACTAGAAATCACAGTGTCCCAATTTCTAACCTGATGCTTTAATCACTACCGCCAAACTGACTTTCACAGAGCAGAACTTAGGATCATCCTAAACTTTTAGAGGTAGACAAAAAAACCAAGGAGAGGAGAAAAGGGATTGCAGCAATGCAGAATTCACCAAACTCTGGGTGAAAGCAAGAACACATTTGTTTGTTTTTTTTAAAAAGCTGCAAACATCCCTGATTTTTATTTCCAAAGAATAGCTCTGGGGTCTTTGTGGTATCCAAACACTCTCTTGGAAATAAAGGTAATGTGCTATCAACATGCCATTTTCCATTTCATCGTTTTGTTTTAAAATCAAATTAAATCAGGTGGCACACAGCATCTGGTGAGCACTCTTGGAAACATCACAGGACAATTAACACATATAGGCATCACGCTGGATACAAATGTGTGATGAATAAATTCATATACATGTTAAAGTAAAATAGTTTTTAAAAGTGTGTTGCAATTTAGGGACAACATGAATAAGTGTTGCATTAAGGCTGCAGTTCCACATTAAATCCACAAAGTGGTGCTAATAGATTAACAATTAATCTAAAACTACTGGTGTGACAGCTTCAAGCACTGCTGTGTTACCAATCCCTCTTGTTTTTCCCTGGATCATTTCCCCCCCACTGTAAAGCCCAATAGGCAGGATACAGTGAGATCTCTGTGCTTTAGCATCCATTCTCCAAATAAGAATTCTTCAGTCATTTGGTGAATAATTGCTGTTGCAAACTGTAAAACTGATCATGCTATGAGGTCCATCACAGTTAACTAATGCAAATGGCAGCACTTAGATGATTTTGGGGAAAAAAAAGATACCTAAGCAGGGTTAATATTTGGAGGAGAGACCATCAAGAATGCACACTTGATTGGGAGGCCAAAGATACATCCTGGAAAAAGCAATGGCAAATGGTTCATTGAAAGTATGCAGCAAGCTAGGCATATGACCTCTAAGGGCTTGGCATGGCTGCCATTCCTACAAGGCATAATCTGGCCAACATATGCCATAAAGACATTTGTAGTCTCCAATTCATACACACAGACTGGGTTGCTTCAAAGGTCTCTTAGGTCTAATTGGCTGTGAGATGCAGAGAGCACTGACTTCTAATGTTAATGAATACAAATTGGCAGCCCTCTAAGAAATATAAATTATTGTAAACAGAAGGCTAGTGAAAAAGGCTGTAGGTTAGGTGAGAAACCGTGAGAACTGTTGTTGTTTTATCGCAACCAATCAAAAGATAAAAGTCCATACCTCCTTCCCCTCTCTAAGCCTATACTACTTAGGTTTCAAAAATTACATAATTACAGTCCGAAATGGACTATCCATCTGCGTGAAAAAAAGAAAAGAGGAAACTACATAAAGGCAGCTATAGAGACCAGAATTCATTGATCCATTGATTCTATGAGTTATTTCAATCCAAGTTAATTGTCATAATAACTTTCAGGCAAGCCATAACTGTAGGCAATTATAAGATCCCACCAAGTGTTAAGAACCGGTGTCTCCATTTTCCTTTTTTCCTTCTCCATCTTCTTAGGGTAGGGTTATCCCATTTTGAACTATACAGGTAGTCCTTGACTTACAACAGTTCATCTAGTGATGATTCAAAGTTACAACAGCACTGAAAACAGTGACTTATGACCATTTTTTAGACTTGCAACCATTGCAGCATCCTCATGGTCACATGATCAAAATCAGACCTTTGGCAACTAATTAATATTTATGATGCTTGCAATGTCCTGGAGTCATGTGATCATCTTTTGCAAACTTTTGACAAGCAGAGTCAATGGGGAAGCCAGATTCACTTAACAAGCGCATTACTAACTTAGCAACTTCAGTGATTTACTTAACAGTTGTGGCAAGAAAGGTCATTAAAATGGGGCAAGATTCATTTAACAACTGTCTCGGTTAGCAACAGACATTTTGGTCTCAATTGTAGTCATAAATCGAGGACCACCTGCAAATCTAAAGGTAGCTAACTTTTCTGAAGGATCAGCTATAAATACTCCAAATGAATCCGTGACACTGCTTAGGGGCAGCATTTTTCGATAGTGTGTTCTTACAGAAAGAAAAAGAAAGGTAACATTTATCCTGGTTAATTTTTATATACCATGATATAAAGATATATTGGTGGCATCGGCATTGGAAGAGTGGGAGAGAATGGCAAAGCCCAAAAGGAAAAGATGAGAAGAGAAGAGAAGAGAGAAGGGAAGGGAAGGGAAGAGAAGAGAAGAGAAGAGAAGAGAAGAGAAGAGAAGAGAAGAGAAGAGAAGAGAAGAGAAGAGAAGAGAAGAGAATAAACAGAGTTGGAAGGGACCTTGGAGGTCTTCTAGTTCAACCTCCTGCTCAGGTAGGAAACTCTATGCCATTTCAGACAAATGGTTGTCCAATCTCTTAAAAACTTCCACTGTTGGAATATCCTAATGACGCGAAATAAACTCCATTCCTTATGTATCAGTCATGACACTAATATGAAATGGTGGAGCTTGCATTATGATGACACAAGCCACGGTTCATCATTCTGGCATCTTTGTGACAAGGTGTGGGCCCCTTTAATTTAGAGGGCATGTATATCCTCCTGACTTTCTCCTTTGCCTGAGAATATTTTATATACAGGAGTTTTATCAGCAGGATTGTGGTTCAGTATCACTGCACGTCCCCATTTTGCATTTCAAGACAGTGGATGAACAAGAGCCAAAATAACCCAGATGAAGGTTTCAGAAATCCAAATCATTTCTGAAATGAAATGCAGTTCAACTAGATATGCTTGTACTACAAACCTCTGTGTTTATAGATAGGTAGGTTTGGAATCCAAATTGCATTTTCTCTATTTACTTTTAACAAAGAGTGATCTTCTCCCCTAGTTACAGAGTTTTGATAAGAAGTTTTTAAATATAAAATTCATTTTTCTTGTACAATGACAGAGAATTGTATCTGTTAGCCTTGTGAGGTAATCCAGGCAAGAAGCACAGCCAGGAATTTTAGCTTAATCTTTATTGTAAAATTGCATTAGCAGAATCTTGGAAATCTGAAAGTACTTCTTCTATCCCTCATTTTTACTTCCTAAATACCACAAATGGTTCCTTCTGAGATTCTTTTGCCAACCCTCCTCTTTTAGAGTAAAATTTAATTTATCAGGCTGTGGCTGTTCCTCATGTTTCCCCAGATCATTGCCACATACTGTACCATTACAAAATCCCAAACTACACGTACTGGTTTACTCTTCTGTAAGCCAGTTTGATGTAATCAGAAAAGGCTCTGTGGAAGTAAAAGTTGGATTTTGAAGAGGAAGGATACTTTTGAATTGTATTATTGCAGAAGAACCCTGGGAATATCAGGGATAGTCAAATATAGCTATAGCAAATATATCATGGATAATCAGAGTCCTCATCTAAAGCATAAATGACCAGGCACAAATTATACAAATATATATTAATATACAACATATTGTGCAAAGACATAGCTTTGGATAAGTCTATAATTCTGGGAAAGGTAGAAAGAAAGAAGAGGACAACAAGGAGATAAGGAAAAACTCAGTTAAAGCAATAATGTGTGCACCATTGAAAGACTTGAAGGATCAGGAAGAAAATAGATCGTTGTGGTTGATAAGAGTGAACACATACTTGATTCCAAACATCAAGTTTGGAATTAAATGCAGACACAGGAACTTAGAAGAGGTTTTGGCAGTATTCCTATAATCACTGAGGAAAGTTTCTGTTTCAGATACTTCTCATACTTTCTAATGTAAACTGAAACCTTTACTTAGGGTGACCAGGCAAGATATTTCATTATTATATTTACACATTTTTCTTTGCTAACTAAAATTCAACATGCTGTTCCTGGTAGAGTGCTTTGAACATGTTCCGTCCTTATTGGACTGTTTTTAGGGACTGGCATATGTTTTAAATATCTAGCTCTATTTTAATTCCCTTTCTTATATTTAAAAAAGACTAGATTTGTTGTTAGAACATTCACTAATTTATACAGATACTGAAGAGGTAAATCTGTTTTTTTTTTCTTAGTGGTAGCAAGCAAGCACTTGATAGAACATTCATTGCCGTATCTCCAACCACCAACTTTAAGCAACAGCTCCAAACTCCTTGATCAAGAGGTCACATGGGCCACTTTTTCTGATTTCCATAAGCCACACAACCCTGTTTCAAATATTTCCCTCTTATAACTTCATTTCAATTCATATTTTAATGGAAAATTGTTGATTATTCCACTAGCAACTGATTCCCCATAAAGATGCAATTTCTCAGGCTTGATAGAGTTGCTTGAATTTGATAAAAGCAAAACCAACCCCTTTGAACACCTATCAAACTGGCTGCGGTGCATAATAGCTACTGCTGAAGCCCATTTAAATAGTAGTCAATGGCTACAGAGTACTTACCTGTGAATATAGTATCCCCATGTTTTTCCTTTTGCTGCCACTTGAAATCCTTTCATTAAATTTCTTTAAAACGTGATCCACAAAGCCTTTTTAGCTGAATATGGTGAAGAGCAAACTATCCCAAAGGCTGTGCATTTTCCTCAAGTTCCCTATGTTCTTCCCATGCTTGCTGTTAATCCTTTCTTAATCAGACACAGAATGAGAGGCTCCACCCGGTGAAGTAGAGGTGAGCATTCACTTCCTGCAAGCTCTCACAACTCTGTACAAGTTACAACAAAGAAGGTATTAGCAATAATGAAGCAATGCAGCAATAGAAAATAAAGGGTTGGCTTAAGGAGGTTTGCAAACAACTGCAAAGATAAACTAATATCCATACAGTTTAACTCTATCTCTAAGGAGAGTGGAATGAAACTTCAGAAATGCTGAAATACAAGAACATGCAGGTAGGGAACTTTAAAAAGCTCTCACTTCCTGAATAATAACACTCTAATTCTTCTCTACATGAGTCGTTTAATCTGCCTAGTTTTTGGAGAGATGAAATACATACATATTAACAGCAGGTCAAAGGCCTGATGGCAGTTGCAACACTAGTTCAATAAGGAAGAGAAAGGAGGGAGAGAGAGAGAGAGAGAGAGAGAGAGAGAGAGAGAGAGATCAACAGTACAAAAATCAAGTCATGAAAACCAATACGTTATTCAAATGTTCCAACTTTAAGATATCCTAATGACAGATCTTAAAGGTAGGTCCACCTAAAGCATTATTTTTACAAGGTCAAAATAGTTGGGATTACAGCTCTCCACCCACCCATGCTATCTATATTCAACTATAGTTTTCTGCATTTCAGCGTGGGAGATGCTTGCAAACATTTTTTTAAAAAACTTGCTTAATGCACCTAATCAACTTTGGCTGATCTCAAAAGGCCTAGCTGGGAATTTGAAAAAAAAACCAAAAACCCATACAGGAGAAAAGAAATATCTATATTGTTGCTTTTCTTTTTTTTTTAGGGAAAAAAATTAACATAATAATCAGGAGTTGACCCTAACTCAAAGATCTTACTTCTTGATGTTAATTAACTGCACATCTGAGCTTTTGAGACCAATTGGAGAACATATTTAAGCAATGTCTGGGAACAAGCATAGAGTCTCCATTCCAGGTGTGTCAAACTCAATTTCAATGAGGGCCACATCAGGGTTGTGTTTGACCTTAGGGGGCTTGGGTGGGCATGGCCATCTCGACGTCATTTGTGTCACGGGCGCCGGTGGTGGCCGGAGCCCTCTGCCAGCGAAAACAGGCTCCCAAGCTCCATTTTCAGATGTGATGGCCTCCTGCAACCCTCTGCTAGCAAAAAATGGAGCTTGGGAAGGCCACATGCTCCATCTCACTGGCAGAGGCACTGTGGGCCAGTTCTTCACTGTTTCCACAGGCCAGATCTAAGCACCCCATGAGCCGCATCTGACCCATGGGCTGCATCCGGTGCTTGACACCCCTGATCCACTCCTACCCCAAGCACCACTGAGCAATATTGTATAGCCAGATAAGAACTGAATGCAGAAGTAAATAAGCAAATACTGGGCACGGTTTGCTTTAAGAATGCATTAGGAATAGCTATAGCCATAAATAAAAAATAGACGCAATACTTCTGATGAGTTAAGTCGCCTACACTCATAACTGGATGATCCAGATTAAATACCTAACTTAGGTGGAGTTGTGGCTTTGGTCTAAGAATTAACAATTTCCCAGATAGTTCCAACTAATGCAGTTTCAATAATCACAATTATAGCAGAAGCTGGGTTTTTTTACAGGGTTGTACCACACACATATAGGAAAAGCAACTTTGTTTTGGTTCCTTGAGCTCTAAGTTAAATACTGAAAATGGAAAATTATTAAATTAAAATGCAAACAAGTTTCTATAAGCTGGTGAGAAAAATCATGATTTTGTTTTTTTCTTTTTTTAAAAGCATGCTATTTATGAGAAGTCATCTGTCTTATTGGCTTCTTTAGTCAATTAACGTAACTGAATGCCATCATGCTTCCATTGCACTGACCATAAATTATTCCACAAACCTAATTACGTGGACTATGTTCCTCATACCATATGCAATTATGAGCATCTTACAAACTAAAATCCGAACTAAGTTTTTTTGATTTATACTATGAAATCAAAAGGAAGCAAAGTTTTGTAGGAAATGAAAAGTGTTTTGATACAGGAGACTGCAGAGAAAAAAAAATCAAAGATTACCCAGCATTATTTTGTCTTTTCTGGTTACCTTTCCCAAAAGAGAGAGAATTATTTTATTTCATTCAGGTTCTAACCGGTTATATTTGATTACTTTTCTTTCTAACTTGTTAAAAATATGCACTTAATTTGCTCTGATTGCATTAGTCTACTTTAAAATTGTTTATGATTTGGAAATTAAAAGATGCCTGCTCCTGGGGAGGAAAGCTATGACAAATCTAGACAGTTCTTCAGTCAGAACTGAAGAAGCTTCTTGGACAAGAAGCAAAACATCTTCAAGGAAAAACAAAGAAGTCCAGTTGCCTCTTGAAAAAGCACCTTTGGGACCTGGATGACTGGGAATCTCCATAGATGCAAAGTAAGATCAAATGCACTGTTATGTACTTAAAGATACAGATGTGCTAAAATAATAAAATATTTTGTTTCTCTGGCTTTCTCCTTATTCCTTCTCAAAACATCTATGGAGAAGGATCTCTGAGGAAACAGGGAAGAAGAAAAATATCCAAGAATCTATACACTTGAGTTCCTCCTTTCTTACCTCTAGGGCCAATCCTATCCATCCAACTAAACTCAATTCAGAAACGACCTTTGTTAAAAAAAATTGAAGTCTGGAATTTTCATTGTTCAGCAATATCAGAAATAATTCAGCACTCACTCTAAAGTGAAGTAGCAATAGCAATAGCACTTAGACTTATGTACTTCTTCATAGTGCTTTACAACCCTCTCTAAATTGTTTACAAAGTCAATATATTGCCCCCAACAATCTAGGTCCTCATTTTACCAACCTTGGAAGGATAGAAGGATGAATCAACCTTGAGCCAGTCAGGATCAAACTTTTGACAGTGGGCAGAGTCAACCTGCAATACTGCATTCTAAACACTGCGACACCACAGCTCTTATCTGTGCCACTACATAGCCACTCATCTTCTTGTTTTTAAAATTGAAAATACCACATCTAATGATGTTTACAGTTTATAAAACACAGAATCTGTGATAGATACATCGAACTATCTCAGGACTTGTTTCGATGCAACTATAATAAAGCATTAGCATAACAGAATGTGATTTAGTTACATTGTATAGATTGCTACAGGAATACCACTGCAAACTTGCATGTAATAATAATATACATTGTCACGACTCAACTGATAGTAGTCCCACTTACTATAAATGTGTGGGATAACTAGTCTAGAATACAGTGGAGTTACTCTTCTTTGGAGATATAGGTGCGAAGTGCATACTTTTTTATATTGGTACATCAAATTATATGTATATAACTAAATAGATAAGTATGTATATATGAATGTGTGTGTGTGTATACATAAACACACATATATGCAGTATACACACACCTGTATGTATGGTGACATGAAAATGTAGTTTGGAAGGAGATGAGAAGGTACAAAAAAATAAGCCATTTAGAAACCCACAAATGAATGGGATTGGTGTTTGGTGAGTATTAAGTTGAATGCAAAAGTGAATAGTCTGCAAAAAAAATAATCCTCATTGAAGTGGGATTTTTTTGGAGTACAGAAAAGCTGTGAAATAACAAGCTATCATTTGAGAATCATGTGTATCAGTTATTGAAGAACAGAAGGCCTATGGATTTAAATAAAGTCAATATTTGAATTCAAATAGAGGAGGAGAACTGAATTACGAAACGATTTGAAGCAAGAGTAAATGATTTGAGGAAGAAGAGAGGAAGAGTGAGAAATCTGTGGTTGGATGGAGCTGATAAGTTCTTCAAAAAGAGGTGAGAAGCTTAAAGAAAAGGGACAATGCATGGAGTTGTGAGAAACAGCAATGGATTGCAAGGACGGAAAAATTTGGAGAGATGCAGTGAATGGTGTTGGTATAAACTAGATTCATCTAGGTTTCCTTAATTTATCTGCTGTTTCCTTTTCTGCACTTTGCCACTACTTATTTCAAAAAAGGTATAAATAAAAAAGAAATATGTTGGGTGTTTCTGAATGATAACCAGTCGAAGCATTGCAAAACTGCAATGATCTGATTGCACATCATATAAGTAGAATTATAACTTGCTTTTTGCTAAATCTATGTACTGGTGGCACCCAATATAAGGTATATGCTTTGCCATCCTTAAGTTAACTAATAGATTATAGACCCTAGAAATGTATATAAGGCTACTTAAAAGAAAACCATTATATTCTAAAGAAGTTTGGAAGGGAAAAAAATCAAAATAGTAGGCAGTATCTTAGCTGTATGGGCATGAATGGTGTGTGTGCATGAGTGAGAATTTAGCAAAGATCTAATTAACAGTTAGAACAGCAAATAAGTACTTTCTTTCATTGGCTGTCTTCCAGCAGAAAAACTGCACTGGAGATAACAAGAGGGGGAAAAACCTATATTCCTACCCTCCACTTCCTGCCCAGCCCAAGGTGATGAATGGTTTTCTCCAGTATGATAAAGAAAAGAAGTGGGTGCAGAGTGTGCATTTATTGCGCAGTCAGTGAGGAAAACTCAGCAGCAGATAGCGTTTAATGACTTTCAGAGTACAAACTTATGGGCAGGGAAACAGGTGTTGCAAGAAAAGAGTATAAAGGAAATTCTTTGCAAAAAATAGCAGGTAGAAACGCCACCCAATCCAATGTGTGCAGGTGACAAGTAAAAAAAAAATCTTCTCTCACTGCTTGGGGGATGGAGAAAGTTCCCGAGGATTTAATCTAATGCTTGGTTTCATAACATTGGTTGCAGATTTTGAAACGGGTGCTGCCAGTGGCAAAGAAGGCAGACACTCATTCTTACATAACCACCAAGTATACCATTCATGGCAAATCTGACCACTTCAACTAATCTGAACCAAGGCTGAAAGTTGGAAAAGATGCCTAGATGGTCATAGGAGAAATATAGATGTGGCACTGTGCATTTGCCTTTTCGTAACTTGGTTTTTCTCGGGTTTTTGTATGCTCTAGAAGGAAGTTAAATGGCTTCCAAGTCTGCCTTCAGCTATGTTGGACCAAGCAGCTCTACATATGAATGATACCCATATCATGTTAAGTGTTTTGTTGCTTTTGATCTTCATGACATTTGTGTTCTCAATTCTCATATTTTAACATTGATTTTAATATAAGGAAATTAGGGTGCATACACAAACATAAAATAGAGGAAAATCAAGATAAGCATGTGTGTCTATAGACAGGTAGATAGATAGGCAGACAGACAGACAGATGGTTATAGAGGGAGATGATAGATGATAGACAGACAGACAGATACACGTAACAGCATACATTGACAGGAATATTTCTTGGCCTGGAAAAGGGAATGTGATGGGCCCTTCCTCCAGATGTAATGGAGTGTGAGAATAACCTTGGTAGTTACAGCCAGGGCAAGATAACAGACATCTCAGCCCACAGAAGGAATAAGGACATAGAAAGCATCTCAAAAGGGACTCTCCTTGGTTCTTTGGAAAATAAAGGCAAGGGACGGAAATGTGCTTTCAGGCTATTTTTATTTATTTTATTTCTATATCAAATTTAGAATCACTCACAGATTAACTCGGGGCAGTGTACAATTTAAAACATACATAAAAACCATGCAAATATTTTATGTCAATAAAAGGCAGTTAAAACAGGATAGGAATAATTAAAGTTAAAAAAAAGGTGGGAAGGGTCTTCAAGGTGATAACATCCCCAAAGTTGGCTAAACCCAAGCAAGTTAAGCAAGAGGCAGGTCTTCAACTCTCCATTCCCTTCCAAAGGTGCTTTTTCAGGAGGCAACTTTTGTTTTTGTTTTTTTCTTTGAAGATGTTTCGCTTCTCATCCAAGAAGCTTCTTCAGCTCTGACAGGACAGTGAGGAATGGAAGGAT
>JANHFL010006598.1:15572-32768 GCA_032468155.1 Oxyrhabdium leporinum | reverse complement strand
TTGAAGTCCACAAGTCATAAAGGAGCCATAGTTCCCCATCTCTGCTATAAAGTAAAAGAAAGAGTAGGACACCCAATTCCATTAATATAACACCTACTCTTTCTATGAAGAATACAATAGAACTGTATATAGTTTATTTTATGTCAAGAATAAACAGAAATTCCCAATAAGGTTGCCAAATTCTGCTTAACATTTAACATGAATTGCTTTAAGTGCTTTAAAAATATTAGTAGTCCATTTCTTCGGGTGCACTTTTATAATTCATTCTGGGTGGAGAATACAAGTAGTCCTTGAGTCATGACCATAATGGAGCCTGCCCATCACAGTCATAACTCAAGATAATCATAAGGTGGGTTGGTCACATGACCAATCCGATTTTATAACTTTTTTGCAGCAATTGCTAAGTGAATCACAATAGTTCATTAAGTGAATGCCACAGTTCTTAAGCAAACCAATCGTTTTGCTGAAAAGCAGAAGTAAATGCCGGGTTTTGGCAAAACTGTTATGAAATGTGGTCATGGGACACTGCAAAGAGCTATAAATGTAGCCTGGTTGCTAAGCAATCAGAGTGTGGTCATGTGACTCAGGGGTGGGTGGGATGACACTGAAACTTTGAGTCCGGGTTGTAAGTAGCCTTCCAGATAGGTCGATCAGAATGTCAAACAGTCACTAAGTGCTGGCCATAAGTTGAGGCCTACCTATAAAGAGTTGCTGAAAGTGTGAATCAAATTTTACCTTGAACTTTGAAACTTGATATCATTCTATTTAATGAAGTAAAACTACTGCTTCAAATTTTAAGCTATGCTATCAGTGTTTAGCTATATTTTCTGCATACATGACTGCTTATTATAGTGTTTCGGCACTTTACAGTTGAATATTATGCATTTTTTTAATAAATTATTTTCTTTTCTTGACGATGGTGTGTAAATTATTATAGTAACAGTTATTTGGATTTTAAAACGTGGTTATTTTATTTTTTTACTCTGCTATTCTTGAGTAGATTTATGTATTACCTGATCAATTTTGTGAATATTTTTGATACCAGCTTAAAATACAACAGCATCCTGGCTTGATTTCACCAATATTTATTAGGTGAAACTATATCTAACTAGCTTGTTTTTCTGCTTGTATGACAGAAGCAATAAAGTGATCGTGTGATCATGGTTTATCTATATGTTGTTTACACATTGCTACTGGAAATTTAACATATATGAAGGCTTCATCTCATTTTATACTTACAGCAGCCCTGGCAGTAGCAAATGTGGCTAGTATAAATAGCAATGACATGAAAATGACCCAAAAATCTAGACAGGTAATCCTCGACCATTCATGTAGTTACCATTCGAAATTACAACAGCACTCAAAAAAGTGACTTAAGACCATCGTAGCATCCCCATGGTCATGTATTCAAAATTCAGATGCTTGGCAACTGGCATGTATTTATGACGGTTGCAGTGTCCCGGGGTCATGTGATCATCTTTTCTAAACTTCTGACAAGCAAAATCAATGGGGAAGCCGGATTCACTTAAGAACCATGTATAAAATATTTCAAACCATGAAATACTTTATCCATCATACAAATATGTTTTGTTTGCATGTCCCATTTGCACATGCCTCGGTAAAACCATAATGTTGAAATGTTTTCTGTGCATTCATTAAACAACTGCTTTTTCAGAGAAAAACTTTGCCAGAATAAAGTTAGAGCCACGGTGGCATAGTGGTTAGAGTGCAGTACTGCAGGCTACTTCTACTGACTGCCAGCTGCCTGCAATTTGGCAGTTTAAATCTTACTAGACTCAGGGTTGACTCAGCCTTCCAATCCTTCCAAGGTGGGTAAAATGAGGACCCAGATTGTTGGGGATCAATATGCTGACTCTGTAAACTGCTTAGAGAGGGCTGCAAAGCACTGTAAAGTGGTATATAAGTCTCAGTGCTATTGCTATTAAATTAGTTCAAGTAGATTCCTGAAACAGTTATCAGGCTTGACCTGCTGTGACTATTATCAAGTATTCACCTTCTCAAATTCACTTATAGTAAAGGGGAATGATTTCACTTATAAAGAAGTTTCCATGTTTCCAATATCTACTGTAATGAATATAAGTATAAGATTCAAACTAAATTGAATTCCTTCCCATATCTATAACAACACAAAACAGAAATATGAAGCTTATTTCAAAGAAAATAAAACATTAAGCAATTATCGTGAATCCAACAAGATTTCCACAGTGCTAATTCAGATCACTGAACTACATTATTGAAAGTTAAAACAAAACTATGCCACTTACAGCTTCATCAAAACCCAAATAGAGGAAGTGCTGGTACCACTGCTGTACGTCAGGCTGACTTCTGTCCCAAAGCTGGCGCTTCTGACGTTTCAGATTGTTTAAGAATTCCTTGGCCTTATCTTCTTTAACAGACATCTCTTCCTTCATCAGAACAGGGGCTGAAGCAAAAATTGAAAACACCAAATCTATTAATGGCAACAGCGCTATAGATATTTCATCCATCATATGAATACTCAGTTGAATACTCAGTACAATAGGTGAAGAAAATATCACCGTTAAAAAGTAATCTCCTATGTTATCAGGACAATGCAGTCCCTGAAATATTTCTATTGAGTTGGAGAAAAGGTAAGAAACAGGTGCATGTTCAGATATTTCTTGACTTGGGACCAGTTGGGACCAGAATTTCCATTGCTAAGCAAAGTGGTTGTTAAAGGAATCACACCTGATTTTGTGTCTTTTGCCATGATTGTTAAGTGAATCACTTCAACTATTCAGTGAATCATCTGGTATTAAGTGAAGCCAGCCTTCCCCATTGATTTTGTCAGAATGTGGCTGGAAAGATATCAAATGGCAATCACATCACTTGGAACCTTCAATCAATATGAATACATGCCGATTGCCAAGCTCCCAAAGTTTGATCATGTGACCACATACTGTAGGATGATTAATTCTAGTTAAGGATGCTAAAACGTTTTACTTTGTCTGAATCTTGAAGGAGGAAATCATTAAAACAAGTCTGCAAAGCAGATGATCTGTGAAAATGGGGAAGGGCAACTGCCTCTAAAACAGGAAAAGATTTAAATCATTATCCAAATGCAAGAACAGAGATTATGGAGAAAGCAGAGGTGGGATTCAGCTGGTTCGCACCAGTTAGGTGAACCAGTTGGTAACTTTTTCCCTCCTTTGGCTGGACCCACCCACCCCACCCCTCCTAGGAGTCCCCCCACATGCCCCGTTTTGGCTTACAGGTTGCTGCAGGAGGCCGTCCACATCAAAAATGGGATGTGTGGGACATCACGCGGCCCCATGTGCCCCATTTTGGCTTCCAGAGTGGTGCAGGAGGTCTTCCAGGCCCCAAACCTCTGCTCTAGGGTGAGTTGGGAATGGGGATTTTGCATTATCATTACTGTGGGGAGAGTTGGGAATCGGGATTTTACATTATGGTTGCTCATAAGTAAGTAGGAGCCAGTAAAAGAGGAATAGAAAAATCCCTAACTGTAGATCAGCGTTTTTCAGTCTTGGCAAGTTTAAGATGGTCGAACTTCATGCTGCCTGGGGAATTCTGGGAATTGATGTCCACGCACCTTAAAGTTGCCAAAGTTGAGAAGCATGGGTCTACACAGGAGCTTGAGATTTTCCATTCCTGTTTTATTTAGAGTTTGGTGCAATTAAATAAATCAGTTGTGGTTTCATTAACAAATAGTGATTAAAGCGATATGAAGCATTACTGGACTTTCTGTGAGAAACTAAAATTAAAAGTTGATCTGGGCTTTGATTATTAAGTAAAGGATTATGGAAATAATGTAGACAAATGTTAATCTTAGAGTAAGAGTTTAATATATATTTTTACTGATATCTGTATCAGTGGTGGAATCAAAAATTTTTACTGCCAGTTCTGTGGGCGTGGCTTGGTGGGCATGGCTATGTGGTCATGTAACTGGGTGGACGTGGATACGTGGTCATGTGACTGGGTGGGTGTGGCCGATTTAGCAGTCCATTTTGCCTTTGTCCTTCCTAAGCTGTACTTGCTCAACCCAAGGAATCTGTTTACTTAATAAAAACCACCCCACCCACCCAAAGAGAAAAAGCACAAACTTTCTTGCCTAACTTCATTACAACAGCAGCTTCAGGCTCCTTAAAATAGGCCATTTAAAAAAGAATAAAACAAACAGGATTTCCTTCAAAATAACTCCTGATCATATGTTTCAGATGATCACACAATAAACCAGACTGAGAACTGCACCAATTAAGACTGCAACTAAAACCTCCAAGATGGGCATTGAGAGACATTGGAAGTAGGCAGAAGAACTTTTTTGAATTATTTGGGATTACAGGGCTAAAGGACTTTTAAGCCTGCAGGAGAATTCACAAACTTCTTGAGTTGTGAAATTCACAGAGCTGCTTTTCAAGCTGGCAGCAACCCCTCCCCTACTCACCCACTGGCCCTGGATCATGGGGCGCATGGGGATTCCTGGAAGGGGCGGGGCCAGCCAGAGGTGGTATTTGCTGGTTCTCCGAACCAGTTAAAATTTTCGCTACAAGTATGCCAGAACTGGTCCGAACCGGCTAGATTTCACCTCTGATTTGTACCAAAGAAAGTTGAAAGTCATTCTTTTTCAGTTTTCCTTCTTTTCCTCTTTCTTTCTTACACTTTCACTCTTTTTCTTTCCTGAAACTTTTCTTTTTTTCAAATCTGTTTTTTATTTGTTTATCCCTTAGCTTTGTATTTTTTTTTATGTATGAAGGATCAAATATTCAGCCATTATAATTCTACATTCCTTATTTACAGAAATCATATCAAAATTTAGAATGAAATCCATTGGGAGCCATCTCATATAAGGCAGGCTCTGAGTCCATCTAACCAAAATGTGTTTATCTATAGAAGAGAATATTTGTAGCTCAGGGTTGACTCCTTGGTGCTCTCTGAGCTTGATGGTGACATCATCAATACTAGAAGGGAGTGGAGTTTGCTCTTATTTTCATATACTAGTGGCTTACCCTGTCAGTGTTGATCAGTTGCTTCACAAACAGTGTTTTGATTGGTGCCAGGTCTCTACAGCCTCAGGCAGAGAAGGGCTATTCTGCACCCCTCCCTCAAATGTTCTTTAAAATACAGAGTTTCCCAGCATTCCTTTAGGAACCTCCAACATGCAAACTATGGTTACTCATCCTAATATGAATCCTCTTTACCTGGAGCTTCAACATTTGCTATTTGCTGGGGAGGTGTGTAGCTAAAAGTCAGTCTACATTTAGTGTAAATCTGACTTTGGGGATATTTCTTCATAACCAAACAAAAGTGTATTTTCTGTGCAGTTCACATCCCTTGCTTGCTGGATCTGGATGTCACAAAGCAAAGCCCACATTTTGTAATTAACCCCCGTGCCCCATTTTCGCTGGCAGAGTGCTGCAGGAGGCTGAGTGCTATCATGCCCCCTGGCCACGCCTACCCTGGCCATGGCCACCCAGCCACGCCCACCCTACCGGTCATTAGGGCAGAGAACTGGTTGTTAAATTATTTGAATCCCACCACTGGATAGATAGTAGACGTTCCTTGAAGCAGGAGGTCAGGTTAGAAGGATGCAATGTCCTATATCAAAGATTTTCCACTCCATTGTTAGAGAAACAATATTTAAATACATTGTTCAAATAAAGCTAAATTTGGTGATTGCCTTTCTCCCTCATTTTTCTTAAATCTCAGTCAGTTCTTTTAAAAGAAGATAACTCTTCTTGGGATGTGGCTTTGAAACTTGCTAATTTAGGTACATCTCTATTTGTTACAACATTAATGTTGTATAGCATCAAGTCACTGTATATGAGTAGGGTGGCTGCGTAAATGTATTTAACAAGGAAAGCTGTCCTGGGTCAATACTAAAGCAAACATTGTTATAATATTGGCTATTTGGGACATCATCCCCATGGAGATTAGATTGTTCCAGCTCTATTGGCCTTTCTTAAGGCCTTGAAGACATCTCTGTGACACCACAGATGGTGGCTGGGCTGTGTAGCAGAGCCTGTCAGGTGGTTATGTAAAAGTTGACTTAATGGTGTTTTGGTTTTATCTCAGCTGCCAATTATGTATTATATTTTTGTGTATGTCGTTTTTAACTTTTGGTAGCTACCCGGAGTCATGTTTTGAGATTGTGAGAGGATAGGATGCCTACAAAATGGCTATTCCCTGTGACCCCTGTCTCTTTAAGAGCTTAGCAATTGCTGGCTATAAAGGTTGAGCAGAGAGACAGCGGGGTGTGGTGGTGTTTCTGTGTGGGAAACAGAGAAAGAGAAGGAGAGGGGGAGAGAGAAAGAGAAAGAAGGAGGTATGTGTATGTTTGTAAAGCAGCCTGAAGCTGATAGAGATACTATTCTCCAGCAGTAGGATTCCCAAGGAGTAATAGTTGGAGGAGCAGGAGGAGGAGGTGTAGTAGCAATGGGGAAGAATAGAGTAGAGAACAGTGAGTACTAGCCAGCGTTTGCTTGTGAGTGGACTACCTAACGATCTGTGGTGTTGTGCTTGCTCTCTTGCGTTTTGGAACCCACTGACTTGGATATACTTAAAAGAATCTGTGACAGAGAGGATGAAACGAATCACATTTCTTTATTATTTAGTAAATAAGAGATGGGGACAGCTAATTCTGACTTCTTTCTTTTGTGTTTGTAAAATAGAACAAAAGTCACATGCTATATAAAATGTTGCCTTTCTCTGCAGTCCCATCCAACCCAGACTGCATTCTTATCCAGCGTTGATCTTCATACGCATTGTTCTTATCAGCTGATGCTGCCAGAGGCCATTGCAATTGTTTGTTCACCAAAACATAATGAGTGAGTCTGATCTTCCTTTTCCATCCTCAGATAACTACGTTCAGATAATTAGTTTCTCGTGTTCTTGCTATGTGATCTTAGTTTATTGTGTTCTATGTCACCTGTAAAATGTTCAAAAAGGCAAGGGGAAAAAGGGAAAAATACATATTGTATGGCTATCAATCTTTACAGATAATGGCATACTTTTTTAGAATCAAATTTAATTCCTGAATATTCTTTGTGATGTTATGCCTTCTGTTATGCCTTTCCAGACTGTACTCTCTTTGTTTTATTAAACTTGAATAGAGTTTTATTATTGAACCTCAGGTTCTCAAATCGCCTATCTCACTTTTTAGTTTTTTGAAAAAAAATATATTAAGGGTAAATGTATAAACTCAAGGCCCGTGGGCCACATCTGGCCCACAGGGTGCTTAGATCTGGCCAACAGGGATGCCCTGAAAACAGCGAAGGAGTGGCCCGCGGTGCCTCTGCCGGTGAAAACGGAGGTTGGGAGGACTGTGTGCGGCTCTCCCGAGCTCCATTTTCGCTGGCAGGCGGTTGTAGGAGGTCATCCTAGCTGAAAATGGAGCTCGGGAGCCCGTTTTTGCTGGTAGAGCATTTGTTCCCCCACAGGCACCCCCGGCATGAGTGATATCGAGCTGGCCACGTCCACCCCAGCCCCCAGAGTTCAAACACAACCCTGATGCGGCCCTCAATGAAATCGAGTTTGATACCCCTGACATAGAGGTTTAATAGAAGTCTTTCTTCTCCTCCATGGACCACAGAAAGAAACCTCTCTGAATCCTGCTCTGTGCTCCAACCCATGTTACTATAGTCCAGAAATGTCTCATTAAATGGTAGTGACTCTTTTATGTTTGTGTTCTTCTCAAGTGTTCTTTTATATTTATTTATGTCCTTTACATTAAAAATGCCAGATGTTTACTTTTTTCATGTAACATGCAATGTGTTTAGCCTTGATTAAATCGTTAAACTAAAATTCATATGATAAAATTATTTTTGGCTCGTTCTTTTAAGTTGTGGATTTTTCAAAAGTAAGATATTATTTTTACTTGTCATTTTAACATTTTTGCCGAAGCAATCGAAATACTGTAGACCTCTGCCTCATCATTTCAGAGACCACTTAAATCATTTTTGATGCAATTGTGCTATAGGGGAAAGATTATCTTTGCAAGGAAGCTTCTCGGCATGAGAAGGAAACTTACTCTGAGCATTAAGTAGTCCTTGACTGTCATAATATTGCAGTAGCAGGTTTATCCACAAGGTGACTCTTCATTAATGTAATTTTCAAAAAGTGACTTAAATTGTTGAATAAATGGCTTCTCTCAGTACTCTATGTTGTGTCTCCATTAATAGCCAGCTGCAAATTCAATTTGCAGGCAGATTCCATAAAGCTCTTGTATTCTTTGTGCAACTGAGATCAGCATTATCTGCTATAGACAATTGTTGGGTTAGTGCTGCTTTCTTAGATGTAATATTTCTTTTGTTTTCTAGGGTGGGAATCTTCAGACTTACTAATGCTGGCATGTTGGAAGTTTCTGCTTGTAAGAAGAAGAGTTTTCACCCTCATACCAAGGATCCTAGGCTATTTAATGTAAGGGCAGCATATTAATTTTTAACATTCTATACATTCATTGCTCCACTATTCAAACATGCAGGAATGTGAATGTAATATAAATCCAAATCTGTCTTCTCCAATATATTGCATCCAGATGGTCCAATTCATATCACCAGCCAGCTTGGAGAAATCTCAGATTTATATTTTGGCAGGAAGATTGAAAAGAATGGCACCAGGACCAAGATTAGTCCAACAATACTTAGATACGTGTTGTAGGCTGTTCATTTCATACATCAGTATATTTGTTCATTTGGATAGGAAGTGGAAATTGCATACTGATGCAAATTCAAACAAGCCTGTAGTGAAGATATAGAAATTCTGCAAAACTGCTGAAGGCAAATATTACCTTGCAGACACATTGAGAGACCCTTGCACAGGGTTAGATGCAGGATGTGGAAATTAAAGTGGGACATACTAATTTTGCTCTAGCTGCTGTTCCCAACCCCTCTCCTTCCAGATGTTTGGCACTGCAGTCTGTAGAATTCAGAGTTTGCTAACAAGATAAGTCTTGAGAGCCTTTTCTTCACTATTCCTGTCTTGTTCATATTCTAAACCTCTGTATTGGTAAAAGATATACTGCTCAATGTCACTCTGTGAGTGAGATGGATGCTCTCTCAATGAGGATGCTTACTGCAAGGAGGTAGTGGGTTTTGTGAACTGCAGTATCAAAAACAGTCTTATTTTAAACATAGGAAAAACTAAAGAGATATTGTCGATTTCAGAAAAGGCAGGCCCAGCCCACACACCTCTACGTATTAATGATTCACCTGTGGAGCAACATCACGTTTCTGAGTGTGCAGCTAATGAGTAGGCCAGCTTGGTCGCTCAACAATAAGATACTGGTGAAGCGGGCTTAGCAGCACCTAATTTTCTGTGTCGCATGAGAAAAGTTCATCTTCCTTCCCCTGTCCTATACTTTCTATAGAGGGACAATCAAGAGCATGCTGTCATATTGCATTACAGTCTGGCTTGGAAGCATTACTGCTTCAGACAGGAACGCGGTGCAGAGAGAGATGAGGATGGCAGAAAAGATCATTGGTAGTTCACTTCCTTCTATCTAGGACATGGCATATAAGCGATGTTTGAGCAGGGTCCGCAGTATTGTCTTGAGACGCCACACATCCTCTTCATGACCTGTTTTCCTTGTTATCTTCTGGGACCAGGCTTCATGGTATCCAAAGCAGAACTTCTAGATTCGTGGTGTCAAACTGGCTGCCCGTAGGCCAGATGCATCGTGTGCAGGCCATGCTCACCCCAGCTCTACAAAGGCAAAAAATGTCACAATACATCGTGACATGATCGAGTTTGACACCCATGATTTAGATTCAGTCAATTTTGTTGCATATAGCATTAACCTTGTGAACTCTCAAGTTTCCTCTTTCCATTATGTATTCAAAATGAACAGTGATTTTTTATATATAGATAGATAGATAGATAGAGAGAGAGAGAGAGAGAGAGGTATATATGTATGGTATATATATAAATAGCATGTGTATATGTGTGTTATGTATGGGTTTGGGTAGATATACACTTTCTCTTGAGAGCAGGCAACAGAATTTCATTTTTACTGAAATTAAAAATAACATTCTGGTGTTCTCGCAGTAAAAAAATGTCACTTTATCTCTAAATTTGATAAATGTCAAATCATTTGTTCAGAAATGTAAGAATGTTTCTGAAAAAATATACTGTATTAAAAACTAACATCGTTCCCAAGATTGTTGGATGTGTGTGTGGAGAGGGGTTTGTCTGTTTCCATGTAACCAAGATAGATTTAATAGATATTTATCCATTTTCAAAATGAAGTTACTTCTCTTCCTACCATAGAAACCAAGATTGGATGTTAGCCATTTGTCCCATGGAACTGTTTACATTATCCTACAAAAAAAGTAAATTACCTTTCTTAGAGATGATAAACCTTCCTACATCCCAGCCTCCTCATGGTTTGTTATGGAGAAAGTTAGATAATCAGAAGAACTAGGTCTGTTACATCATGGGTACCACCAAACAAGGTGGGCAATATAGTTAGGTTTACGCTGACCAGAAATCTTGGAAGTAGGTAGCAGTACCTACATAATGTTGGCTTTTAATATCTCAAGAACTAAACCAAGTTAGACGTTAAACAGAAAATTTTCAGGAAACTTCAGTTTATCAAGTTGTGTTTTAAAAAAAAAATCCCAGAAGCTGAAAAAGAAAATTATATAGATGTGTCAATGAAATCACTAGGAGTCCGGCTTAACTCAAGGAAATCTTTATCTTCTACAAAAGAAGGAAGAACAGAATGTGGTTGTTTGAAAATGCACCTTTCAGTGTTGCGATTGGATCGCAGCCTTATACGCATAACCCAGTGAAATAAATCCACATTTCCCTTAAATTGTTGCAGATTTAAATTATTTAATTTTGAAGCAGCTGCCTAGTGACAGATAATCTAAGATTAATCTGGTGTTTTCTTTTGCAGATCTGCAAACATGTCATTGAAAAAGAGATAAAAATAACTGTGCTGGATTTGAGGTGATACAGAGAGAAAAATGCTTTCGGTAAAACATACGGCCAAAGGAAATCAAGGCTGCCAGGTTTTCCTAGTGCTTTCCAAGTTACTGACATTTTATATTTGTATGTTTTGAATTTAACAATTTGATATTTATTGCCCTTTTCTCATTTTGAACTTATTTCATTGTACAGTCAAAATGAAGCTCACGGTGGCATTCAGTCCGGGTATGTTATTTTATTGGAATAATATGACAATAAAGTGAACTTGACACAATGACAGTCTTGACCCCTTTGCAATTTTTTCTTCTTTCCCCCCCTCTGGAGTATATATATGATTGTTTTCCTGCCCTATAGGTATTCAGGGGTGTCTTAAGTGTGACATGTGAATGTTTACAGCATGATTAAAAATACACCAGCTATAAAATAGAATAGAAAATATGGAAGAAAGAACAGACTCGCCAACAGGAGCAAAGCAGGTTCTGCTGAGAAACACACAGAAAAACTGCTCAAATAATAAAGTGAACTATGAATGTGTGAGCTCACAAACACAAGTTCCTTCTGTTCAACTAGCTTCAGTCCCAAACACCTGCTGCTGCATTATTAAAGGGCCAGTGTTACCTCCCTATGAATTCATTGTAGAAGAAAGAACCTTAAAATAATTCTGATTTTTCTGAGTCACAGCAGGTAGAAGAAGTCAGAGGGCATGGAGAACTGAAAACTAGATATAACCAGAGGATTTAGGGACAAATGGTAAACAATTCTACTTATGCGTAAATTACAATGTGTCCATCTAAGTCTTAAATGTAAAAATAGCTGCTATCTTTGTGTGTTCTCCAGTGGATGATTAAAATTAGCACGAACTTCCTTTAATCATCAAGATTCACATTTTTCACTATCCATAGAACTTTAATGCAATTATTGACTAGTATAATGTTGATCTGCCATATCTCACTCTTTTTCCAGAAGAGAAGGAATGCTATTTACTCCAAGTAGAGTATGAAAAAGTTGAGGTTTATTAATAAAAATTCAAAGCACCTGAAAAGCATGTTTACAATTCTTTCATCCTCTGCTCCCTAAAAACCTCAAATACATCTTCTTGGAAACCCAGCTAATTGTAAGGAAGGTACTTGGGGTAGGCTAAATAGAATATTTTTCACAGAAAGGGAAGCAACTCAGAAACATTTGCGGTGAACAATGGATGGGCCAGCTTCATCATACTCTGGTTTGCTGATCCACATCTGTTGGAAGGTGGAAAGAGAAGCAAGAATAGATCCTCCAATCCAGACCGAATACTTGCGCTCAGGTGGAGCAATAATCTGAAGGAAAAGGATTGAACAGATCTAATTAAACCACTTCAGACAGAGAATGTTACAAATTATGCAGGCATCATTTTTCACAGAAAGCATTGCAAAGCTGGTAACAGACTTCACATCTGTAGGTAGTTGTGTATCTAACCCAAGCAAGTGTATTTTCTTCTTGATGTTGTTGCACATCTGAGGGTGAGATTACACAAATTATTTTGGACAGAAAAATGGGCTATACTCAATAGTCTTGCAGAAGTTATCTAATGTGGTTGCATTGCTATTTATTTTTAAAAGCAACACAATTCTAGGAAGATTCTGTGCAAAAATAGGAACCTTTTTTACGAGATTCACTGTGATAAAGAAACATGACAGCTACTTAAGAAATGATACTGGCAAGTTAAATCCAGTCTCTACTGATGTGATGGATCTCCTTAGGGAACTTTCTTTCAACATGTACCTCTTTAACTAATCAATTTGGATTAGGATTTAATTTGTCCCAATGAAGTGATTGAAAACAAAATTACCATTGATGCTTAATTTTGATTTTTAAAATACTGAGTTGAATCCAGATTTGCTTATTTCAATGTATAATTTTCATTTCATTTTCATTCAGATTCCTTTTGCTGGAATGTTAGTGCTTTGCACTGCATTTTGTTAGTGTTTTCATTGACTTGTATTTGAGTGCATGTTGCTGCATCCCCTTGCATGGCTGCTGTGAGATAAAATCCATCTCATGCTGAAGATCCAATTTTCTCAAGGCAAACTAAAAGTATCCCAGCGAACGGAAAGTAAAAATAATTTTAAATTATAAAATCAAATGAAACAAAAAATATACTTCCAATAACCATTCCCAGTTCAGGGGCAGAACTGAGAAAATGATTGGTTTAGGATTTCTTGTGCCTTCAACTCACTGATGACTCCCAAATATTGCTGAACTACAACTCCCAGCGGTCCTAGCCAGTATGGTAGTGGTGAGGATGCTTACAGCTGCAGTTCACCAACATCTGGAACATAGAATACTGCTCATCTCTAGGAGTCCTGGCATACCATGTAAACATAGCCATCTCTGGCACTATGAATTATGTAGTGATCAATCAAACAATACCTTTATTTTCATAGTGCTGGGAGCCAGGGCAGTGATCTCCTTTTGCATACGATCTGCAATGCCAGGATACATGGTGGTCCCACCAGATAGGACATTGTTTGCATAAAGGTCCTTTCTGATATCTATATCACACTTCATGATGCTATTGTAGGTAGTTTCATGAATTCCGGCAGATTCCATACCTGACAAGGATTTCAAAAGGAATGCTTGTTAAATATTATTAAATAACGAATTAAACCTGTTAAATATTTTGATTTTCAGTACCACCTCAAAATGATTTACAACAATCAGATGTTGAAAATATAACCTTTTGCAAATAGAACAAATGGAATCTGAAATAAAAGTGCATGAAAACTTTATACAGGTAGATTTATACATTTAAGAGTGCTGAATATCAGAAATCTGGATGAACAAATTGGCTTTTTTATAGCTGTCAAAGGGCAGTCCTGTCAAATGACATGGCATGTGATAGATAGATAGATAGATAGATAGATAGATAGATAGATAGATAGATAGATAGATAGATAGATAGATAGATAGATAGATGTTGTGTAGATCAAGATTAGAGCCAATATGGTGTAGTGGTTAAGACACCAGGCTAGAAACAAAGAGATTGTGAGTTCTAATCCTGCCTTACTCCAACTGGGTAACAGGCCAGTTATTTTCTCTCAGTACTACTGTGTTTCTCCAAAAAGAAGGCCGGGTCTTATTTTCTTTTGACCCCCGAAAAAACAGCTAGACCTTCTTTTTGGAGGGTTCTAATTATTGACTCACCTCGTGGCGGTGGCACGCCCAGGAGCTCGTTGCTGGCCCCTCTTCTGTGGCCGCTTGCCACCACTCACACGCATCGCCCTGGCCTCCATTTCGCCTTCAGATGCATCTGCAGCCAATAACAGAGCTCCTGAGCTCTATTATCGGCTGCAGAGGGCTTTCCGGAAGGCTCTGGCAGAGGCCGGGGGTGCTGTGCACGTCTATCCAGAACCAATTTCACAGCTGCAGAGGGCTTTCCGGAAGACTCTGACAGTGAAATGGAGGCCGGAGGTGACGTGTGGGAGAGGCGGCAAGCAGTTGCTGAAGAAGCAGTCACAGAAGAAGGCAAGACAGGTGTCGGGGTGTGCGAGGCCTGGTAAGTAGGCAGCTCCACCACCACCCATCCCCACCCTAGCTTTGTTACCTGTGTGCCTTGCCCCACCCCCTGCACCCCAGGATGGGTGGGGTCTTAATTAGGGCTAATTTTGTGGGTGGGGCTTAATTTGATTACATGTGCTCAAAAACATGATAGGGCCTCTTTTCAAGGTGGGTCGTATTGATAGGGCCTCTTTGCAAGGTGGGTCGTATTGTTGGAGAAACACAGTAGGAACCAATTACAAAAAGCCTTGGTAAGAACACTTCAGGGACTAGTCTAGGCAGTCACCAGGAACCAAAACTGACCCTAAGCACAGAAAAATATAACATGTATATATTAACGTACCAATGAAAGAGGGTTGAAAGAGAGTCTCTGGGCAGCGGAAACGCTCATTCCCTATAGTAATCACCTGACCATCAGGCAACTCATAGCTTTTCTCTAGGGATGATGAAGAAGCAGCAGTGGCCATCTCATTTTCAAAATCCAGGGCAACATAACAAAGTTTCTCCTTGATGTCACGGACAATTTCACGTTCAGCTGTGGATGAAATTTGAAGAAGAGATGTCTGCATGAACTCCTGTTCCATCAGATACAAGAAAAAAAATGCAGACTTGTGGTGTTTGCTTTAGCTGTAGTTTAATATTTATGCTGACTGAAACTAAATAAACAAACATTCAGCATTTTTATCAGCAATGTATTATCCTGAAAATGTTCTGAATTTGCCAAACTTTTTTAATTTTGTTTTTCTTTAATTTGTTAAAATTAATCATTCTAGATGGGCTTGTCTAAGTTCAGAAACTAGAGGTTTGGAAAATAAAACCTGTGCTACTATTTGGTTGCTATTATATTGCAGTCAAAATGTCAGGCCTGAAAGACTAGGTCCATAGGTGAAGATCCATTTCAACTGATTTATTCAATTCAATTCAATGAATTTATTGCTAAACAACCTAGGCATAGAAATCTTCTCAACTAAAGTTTAGCACCTGCTTGGACTTAGATGAGGGTCCACAGAATTCAAGGGGGAGGAGACAGGACTTGTGGCCACATAAGGATTCTAGGCTGATTCCTTTTTTTAACTCCACCTCCGGATTCTCCATTCCTCCTACACAGTGTTTCAGTTTCAATATTTCAATTTCAATACGTAAAAAGGAAAAAAAATCCTATCAAATTTTAAACATTTGAATTTAAATTTAAGCAGTATTTTTCCATGAGCTTTTTTGGCTGGGGGGTATATACATATAAGCACATTCTATTCTATGCCCTAAAGAAGACTTCCTGATTGCAGGGCTAGTAGCTACTGTACATGTAAAATGGCAGCATGAAATGAGAGCAAAATCCCGTGTGATAAATTTCCCCTCTTTCTCCAGTCCCTTGAAGTACCAAACTGCTTGATGAGGTTCTCCAAAGCCCTGGAACTGGTATGCAGTAATGCAAGGATAATAAGAAATCTATCCTACACTAGGATAGACACTATTGATTACAATCCTCTATAAACAAGGATCTCTAGTCCAGAGCCTGTAAGATGCAGCAGGGATTGTCTATAATATACAGTTCTGATTTTATGTCCCCAGAGGCCATGGGTTAGCAGACAATGATTCAGATGTGAAGAACGTAGCAATGCAATTTATCATCCAGTGCCAAACTATGATTTGATTTACTCTGCGCAAAATAATTTATTACATCTGGATAGGCGCCAATTTCTCTTCCACTTTTTTCAAAGTAAGTAGGGGGTTTTTCTTGAGGTTTCTGAGAAACTAGCTGTGGGTTTGTCAGGAAAACAGTATAAAAGGCAACACATTTTCCTCAGAATTTGGCACCAACTTATGCAATGAACCAGTTCAGCGATCTGTCTGTATTCTGACTGCCAACAACAGTCTATTTGAACCCAGTCTCTAGGTCACTCTTTTGAAATATTGATAATATGTACTAAATTTTACATCAGGAAAATGTGTAAATTGTGAGAATATTTGAAAATAATTTGTTTTATATACACGGTAGGCGCTTATAAAGCTCTATGTTAATGAATATCATATGTAATTTCCTTACCAGTAGTAACAAATGAGTAGCCACGTTCTGTCAAGATTTTCATGAGGTAGTCGGTAAGATCACGGCCAGCCAGGTCCAGGCGCATGATAGCATGGGGCAGAGCATAGCCTTCATAGATTGGCACATTGTGGGTGACACCATCACCAGAGTCGAGCACAATCCCTTGAGGTAACACAAAACAGGTTTTGATTGCCTTCAAGTCAATTCACTCTCATTCATGTTCCGAAGACCCAAAGCAGTTTCTCATTCTTACCTGTTGTACGTCCAGAGGCATAGAGAGACAGAACAGCCTGAATAGCAACATACATGGCTGGGACATTGAATGTCTCAAACATAATCTGAAAATAATAGGGAAAAAAATGAATAAATGGCTTGGCTTATTTTAATTTAAACATCCGTAGGCCATTTTTCTAAACCGGGCATTGGGCTTGCAATGTTATAAAATATTTTGTGACTGTATTTAATAGGTAGATCACTGACAATATATGCTTATTAGAGGTATAGAATGACACCTCCCACAATTCTGCAGTTCTATGCAATTACTGATATATAGCAATAAGGCCATTCTCGATTTCTGAGGGAAACGGGAAGTTGAGAAATAGGACATATAAATAGATGACAGATTAGATAGATAGATAGATAGATAGATAGATAGATAGATAGATAGATAGATAGATAGATAGATAGATAGA